>CAUYQG010034448.1:0-13434 GCA_963574415.1 Tarsius wallacei | reverse complement strand
AAATAGAATCAGCCAATTATTCCATAAAGGAATGAGATGCAGGAACTCTTGTGTACCTATTTTTTAAAAGAACGTGAATGGGAGGGCATTTAAACAATCCCATTAGTCATCTGCATTGTCTTCTCCACAAGGCAAAAAAATTTATGTCTTTTTAAAACCTTTGAAGACGGATTCAATGAGCTTCATTGCAGCACAAGAGACAAGAGTTTTTCAGACTGTCAAAAAAGAAAGGTTGGCATTCACTAGTACTGAATTGAGCATTTTTTCTTGTCAAAGTCAATATGCATCTGCTTGCCTTTACAGCACCGCACTTACTAGCATGTCTACTTTACTGTTACTAACTTAATGGAAGTACTTACAGACCTAAAAATTAGTTTATTTGTATATAATTTGTTTTTAAGTTTTCACCTTTTCTCATGGAAAATGAGTCTGGGGCCGGGTTTGGTGGCTCAGCCTGTCATCCCAGCACTTTGGGAGGCCAGGGCAAGTGAATTGACTGAGCCTGTGGGTTCGAGACCAGCCAGGGCAATTTGGCAAAACCTCATCTCTACATTAAATCAAAAAAATTAGCCGGGCACAATAGTGCACGTCTATAGTTCTGGCTACTTGGAAGGCTGAGGCGGAAGGATCGCCGGAGCCCAGCAGGTCAACGGGGTGGCCGTGAGCATGCCACTGCACTCCAGCCTGGGCCACAGAGTGAGACTCCAACTCAAAAAAAGAAAAAAAGAGAGAGAGAAAAGAAAGAAAATGGGTCTGGGGTTGAACTGTTCTTATTATCCATAATAATTATTATGAGTGAAATTTACCTTTCACACGTATGCATACAGTACCATTTAATCAAGCCGTTTTGCCAGTTTTAAGACCAATCGCTTCATACTCAGGCCCTTTGTGCCTGTCCCATACATGAATGTGTCTGTGAGGCCTGACACATGCTCAGCATGTTCTCAGGAGAAAGAACTGTGTCTAGCGCCTGCCCTAACACACATTTCTATCTACTTCCCAACCCTTCTATTTCTGAGTTTGGCAACTGATATTTGCCACACTTAGTGGGGATTTGCTCAAAAGGGACCGTAGCTCCTTCCGCCTTGAGAAGCCAGGGAAATTGGCTATAGTTGCCATTCTGAAGTTAAATCATAGACAGGACACGCGAGAAAGGGGGAAAGAAAGAGATGCCAACCACGTCTGATAAGGAAAAAAATGCTCGATTGAATAGGAGTGAATGCCAAGTTGTTTCCTTTGTAACATTCTAAGAAGAGAGTACTATAAGTCATAAAAAGCTAACTATGGAACTGTGGTGATAGGTTGGCATTTTGCTAAGTCTTTTACATGGATTCACTTAGCCTTTGTCTTTTAACAATCCTGGAAGTGACGTGTCTAAGTCCATTTTGTGGTGCTGGACCAGAATGCTGTCACTGAGTCATGTATCAGGGATGGAAATGTATTCTCTCAGAGTTCTCGAGGCTGGGAAGTCCAAGATCAAGTCACCGGCATCAGCCAGGTTCGGTGGCTCAGCCTGTCATCCCAGCACTTTGGGAGGCCAAGGCGAGTGGATTGCCTGAGCCCACAGGTTCGAGACCCACCTGGGCAACTTGGCAAGACCTCATGTGTTCAATATATCGAAAATTAGCCGGGCATGGTAGCGTGCACCTGTAGTTCCGGCTACTTGGAAGGCTGAGTCAGAAGGATCACTGGAGCCCAGCAGGTCGAGGCTGTGGTGGCCGTGAGTGTGCCATGGCACTCCAGTCTGGACGACAGAGTGAGACTCCAACTCTTAAAAAAAAAGTCACCAGCATCTGACGAGGGCCCCCTTGCTGTGTCCTCCCATGGTGGAAAGCAGGATGGCAGAAGAGTGGAAGAGGAAGAGCACACCCCACAAGCCCCTTTTAGGTCAGCATTAATCTATTTATGAAGGAAGAGCCCTCATGCCCTAAACACCTTCCAAAAGGCCCCACCTGCCTACACTACTGTTTGGGGATTAAGTTTTAACTCATGGATGTGGGGGAGACATTCAGATCAAGGCAGCAGGCAACCTATCATCCCCCTCACAGAGAAGAAAGCCAAGTCATTCAGGGAGTTAAGTGGATTGTCTACAACTCCACATACAGACAAGTTGTGAGTGGAACTAGGGCTGACTCAAAACTGTCATGGGAATATCCTAAAAAAAATGTTCATACCACTTGGGGAAGAGATGCAGTGCCCACTCCAGAATTTATCTGCCCATGCCATATCTCATTTTGGATAAAGACAGTGCCATTGCTAATTGTGTCCTTCAGATACTGAATTTGCTAAATGTTTGTTCTCAGATAAGTGAATTTTGATCTTATGAAACCAACAAACCGTTGTCAGACTATTGCAAGTTTCTGACTTTTAACAGTGGAAACTACATTCTCCCAAAAGCTGACTTCTCTGGAGTTACTGAGTATCCACAACACATTTGGTTCTTTTTTTCCATAAGGGTGACTGATTGTCAGGAGTGAGCTATAACCATTCTCAGACATGCATGGACGAACCCCCTGTTAATTGCCATGGAACATCACGGATACAGACTCCAATCAAATTCTAAACTTAGAGTGGGTCTGCTTTTGGTCTGCTTAGGAAAAAAAAGATGCAGCCTCTGATGTCAAGATTGTGTCAGTACAAAGAATCCACAAAGGTTTGTCAGATACCTGCTATATACTCAAAAATGCAAACAATGATATGAGGAACATGAGTAAATATATGAAGAGGACCCCAAAAAACAGAATTATCTTTTGGAGGGTGGGCCCTTTGTACTACAGGCCTCCCCCTCTAGATAAGTGTTCTAGGAACCCATCGGCATCAGTGTACCAGCTAGCATTGTTGTGAGAGGCTGCACTCAGCTTCAGTGAATTTTGGGGGGAAAATTCTTTCCACATGTTTGTCGACTTCATGATGAGTGATTTATGAGCGCACCACACTGCGCTGAGTGTTCATCAGTTTTTGACTAAAAATGGCCTCCCTATTCACCCGATCTCATCCCAAGCAACTTTTGTTTTGTTTTGTTTTGTTTCCCTGAAAGAAAAAAAGCCCTCAAAGGGAAACGTTTTCCCAATGTGGAAGAGGTGAAATAAAAAATAGCAGAAGCACTAAAAGGCATCAAAATTGATGAGTTCAAAAACTATTTTGAGCAGTGGAAAAAGCATCTTGATACGTGTATTGCGTCAAATGGAGAGTACTTTGAAGGTGACTGAAGTTTAAACATGAAAGAATAAATACACAATTTTTCATAAATAAATTCTGATTGTTTTGGGGTTCCTCCCTGTAAGTCCAAAGGCCTTACCTCTGGCAATTTTACAATATAATTGGTTAAATAATAATATAATTGGTCTCAACATGCATATGAAATAATTTATAAAGGAGAAAAGCATATAGTAAAATGATCATCTTGTGGAAGAAATAATAGTGTGACGAAGGTGTTGAAAAATAAGCACTGAATCCCCAAAAGAACTAAAAATTGACCTTCCATACGATTCGGTAATCCCTCTCCTGGGAATATACCCAGAGGAACATAAATCATTCTACCAAAAAGACACCTGCACACGCATGCTTATTGCCACACTATTCACAATAGCAAAAACATGGAACCAATCATACTGCCCATCAAAAGTGGACTAGGTATAGAAAATGTGGTACGTATACATGATGGAGTATTATGCAGCGATCAAGAAGAACAAAATCATGGACTTAGCAGCAAATTGGATGGTGCTGGAGACCATCAAACTTAGTGATCTATCACAGATACGGATAATTGAAGACCACATGTTCTCACTCAGCAGTGGGACCCGAACATTAATCACATTAGCACAAGGGAGGGATCGGCAGTCACTGGGCACTGCTTGGGGCGGGGGGATGGGGAAGGACACTTATCAACTGAAAGGATACCTGGTCCTATACTGGGGAGAGTGAGGGCTACTTGGGGGTCCAGACTTCACCTCCATGCAGCCTACTTGTGTGGTTAATCCTCACTTGTACCCCACGTCTCTATAATAAAAAAATTTAATAAAAATAAGAAAAAATAAGAAAAAGAAGCATGGACTGAATTGTATGTTTCTGCAATTGTTGAATACTGATTGAGCACTTTGGTCAGCTAACGTTAGATCTCAAAGATGAATCAGATATGAACTCTGTCCTCTAGCTTCGAAGCTTGTAACATAACTGGGAAAATAAGTAGGTACCAAAATAAAACTATAGTACAAAGCAAAATATAATGTGTCTTAAAAGAATGTCCTATGTGGAAGATTAGAAAAAAACTCATCAAAGGTGTTTGCATTACCCTGACTTTGAGGGCTGAGGAGACTTTCAATAAGTGAAGAGTGAGGAGAAATTTCCAGGAGAAGAAAATGATGCCTAGGAAGCTGCATGTACATGCAAGCCTGCATGGATTTTTAAAAACTGATAAAGTGTCCAGGCATGGTTGCTCATGCCTATGACCCCAACACTTTGGGGGGCCCAGGTAGAAGAATCGCTTGCAGCCAGGAGTTCAAGACCAGTCTGGGCAACATAGCAAGACCCTCATCTCTATTTAAAACTTTCAAAACTTAAAAATGAATAGAGAAATGTACAAAACATTAACTGTTTATTTATGGATTGGGGATGAGACATCATGGGAGTAAAAGTACATGGGTCGCTGCTCTCAACTGTGTTATCGAGTTGTAAGAAGGAAGTGTAATCCTGAGACCTTTCCAAGACCCATTTTCTGTTGCATAACCTTTACGGACAGCTATTTCTACTTGTCCATCCTCATTCTGTATTACTAGCAGTCTAGCAGAACACTTCAATGACCTGTGTCTTAGCTCAGTACCCCTAGAAAGCAAGCTGGAGACAAGGCTTAAATGTTGATACTTTACTGAGAGCACAATCACTGAACAGTACAAGAGACAGAGAAAGATGGAAAGCAAATTTAAGGTGATACACTACCAAGCCAGCTACCATTTCACTCACCATTCCTCAGAAGAAAAAGGGAAGAGGGATTTACCTGATGACTCCCTCTCCCCGTTTTCTGTCTCCCATTTGGTCAAAGTTTACCCACAAAATCTCAGCTCCTCTGCTCTTCCATTTTACATTTCTGGACCCTTTTTAAAGTTATTCATAGGGGAGGGGAGAGCACACCTCATCAACAAGGGTACACGCATAATGAACATTTGTATAACGAACCCTGAATTGTACCCCAAGTCTTTAAAATAAATAGATAAATAAATAAAGCTGTTGGTAAGGCCAGGTCCTAAGTCTAAGAGCAGGAGTCTCCAACTCCTAGGCCATGGACCAGTACCACACCATGTTAAGAATTGGGCTGCAGCTGGGCTTCGTGGCTCAGCCTGTCATCCCGCACCTTGGGAGGCTGAGGTGAGTGGATTGCCTGAGCCCGTGGGTTCGAGACACACCTGGGCAACTTGGCGAGACCTCATCTCTACAATAAATCAAAAAATTAGCCGGGTGTGGTAGCGCGCACCTGTGGTTCCAGCTACTTGGAAGGCTGAGGCGCAAAAATCGCCGGAGCCCAGCAGGTCGAGGCTGTGGTGGCCGGGAGCGGCCACTACACTCCAGTCTGGGCAATGGAGTGAGACTCCAACTCAAAAAAAAAAAAAAAAGATTTGGGCTGCACAACAGGAGGTGAGTGGTGGGTGAGTGAGCAAAGTTTCATCTGTGTTTACAGCCACTCCCCATCACTTGCATTACCGCCTGAGCTCCATCTTCTGTCAGTTCAGCAGGGGCATTAGATTCTCATAGGAGCACCAACCCTATTGTGAACTGTGCATGTGAGGGACCTAGGTTGTGCACTCCTTATGAGAATCTGAGGTGGAGCTGAGATGGTGATGCTATATATTTCATTATATATTGCAAAGCAATAACAATGGAAATAAAGTGCACAGTAAATGTTATGTGCTTAGATCATCCCAATACCCCCATCGCTACACCCCCATCGCTACACCCTCATCTGTGGAAAAACAGTCTTCCACAGAACCGATCCCTGATGCGAAAAAGCTGGAGAATGCTGTTCTAAATAAAGCATGAAGTTTGCTCTGAGTTCAGTGAAAGAGAAAGGAGCTGGGTTCCATGGATCAGATTGGGTCTGGTCTGGGCTCATGCCATGATGATCACCATGGAGTTCCATCTAGCAGAAAAAATTATGGTGGTGTTGGCGACAGGAGTTTCCCATGAGCCAATAGGTGAAGGTCTACAGGCACAAGACTTTGCTAGAGTCTAAGATAGTGCTTAAAATGTGTTCAATACAGCTTGTTATCTTATTCTGGCAAATCAGAGATGAACTCCATCCTCTCGCTTAGAAGCGTATTATCTAGTTGGGAAAATAAGTACTTCTCTGAAAAAGCAGAGCCTACGTCAGGGGCTATATATACAGGTAGTTATTGGGCAATGAGATTATAGGCAACAGAAATGGAGAAATAGTGAGAATGAAGACAGGGAGAGTAAAACAGAAAATAAGAGAAAGTCAGTGTAGGTGTGCAACCTTGGCTTGGCCCCAGCTGTGGGCACCCAGGTCTCAGTCCTGCTGGGGTCTTCTGGGAAGCCATGTAAACTGTGCCTCAGAATTGAACGCTAAGGGGACAAAAAGATGGGGCATTTATCCCCATCTTTCGATTGCTTGTTGTCCCTCATGTCGCTGTAGATTGACTGGGGTGTGGCTGATCTAGGCTGGGTTCAGCTGGGCAGTTTGGCTTCAGGCTGTGCTGGGTGGGTCTGTTTCTCACCACAGGTCTTGGGCTGGATGGGGAGGCTCCGTTCCACGTTTTATTCATCCTCCTGGAACCAACGGCCATCAAAGGCATGTTTTGTTGGGTTTTTTTGGTCTTGTTTTGTTTTTTATTGTTTTTTTGTTTTTGTTTTTCATAAAGGTAGCAAAGGTGGGAGAGAGTGGGCAGAAACATGTGATTGTATCACTGCACCCTCATCAGGGTGACAAAGTGAGACTCTGACTCAAAAAAAAAAGAAGAAAAGGAAATAATACTAAAAATGGCTAATATTCACAAATTAATAAAAAACAAAAACCAGGTTCAGAGAACTTACCTAATTTGCCTAAAGTCCATGCCACTCGTGAGAGGCAGAGGCAGGATTTGAACCCTGACTTTCCAAACTCTAGAGTTCTCATACTAACAACACTGCAGTCCATAGGGTAATGATTCTTCCACTCTTTTATTTCACCCAAACTTTTCCCCAAGTACATGGGCTTTTCACCAAGGTCTGAACTAGCCACATTGCTTTTCTTCTGTCGTTTAGGGGATGGCAGCTTGAGAAAGCAATAAAGAAGCAAAATATGTGGATCATCGACCAGTTTTCTTTCCGATTAATGTGAATTGCAAACAAGACGTGACAAGGAGAAGTCAACCTCTGGTAAATATCAGTCAAGTTGCTGTGGCTTTGGGGAGCCTACGCTTGCTGAAACAGATAAGTTGAACTACTAAGCTCAATTCAGTTGTCCTCTTTATAGATATGGCTACATCGTGTCACAAAACCAAAGCCTTTGAAAAAATTCATAATCTGATCTACATGACATGAGATCGCTCAAAGCACTACTTGGAAAAAAAATGAGATTTCTATAAAAATGTGTAAATGCCACCTGGCATATGTGGGAAAAAATGGATAGAAACAGTGGGAAATGAAAATTGTCTGTTGAGGAGGCTTTTGTAATTATAAAATTTCCAGTGCTAAATGGAATTGGAGAACATCATCCTAAGTGACCTAACACAGAAACAGAAAATCAAACACTGCATGGTCTTACTTATAAGTGGAAGCTAAACTAAGGATTGCCAGAGGCATAATGGACACTGGAGACGCAGAATGGCATAATGGACACTGGCGACGCAGAAGAAGGAGGGGAAAGGGATGGAGGGACAACAAATCACCTATGGGGTACAAGGTATACAGGTGGGGACAGCAGGTACAGTTAAAGTCCAGACTTCTTTACCCCTATACAATGCAACCATGTAACCAAAAGCTATCTGTACCCCGTAAAGCTACTGAAATAAAAATTTCAAATAACTAACAATAAAATAAAACTTCCATTATTATTAAAATTCATTCAGTAAATTATCTCTTTCTGAATGGTTTTGAATTCACTTTTGAATTGAAAAAAAAAGTCTAAAAACAAGAAATACTATTATGATTTATTGATGTCCTGTAAGGAAATTTTGCCTGAAAAAGAATATATCGCAATGTCCCATATACTTAGTCCGTGCCTTAGAAAACAGCTAACTGCATCATGTTTAAATTCACTACACATGTGTCCATTTCTTCTGCAAAACGGAGAGCAATTTGAGAGATGAAATTTCCTGTATTCACCATGACACAACACCCACCTAGAGCAGTATTACAGACAGAGGTTGTTCAATGGGCCCAGTTAATTGCTAATAGAAGTCACAGATTATTAAGACACTACCCACTGACTGGTGATAATAATGAATGCTAATATTTACAATCTTCTTAGAATAATGCTAAACATTTTATATGCACCGTTTTCTTTGATCCCCATCGCAAAAGCAACTCCATGAGGTCGGCACTACTGTTTTCCTAATTTTGCATATGAGGAAAAACTTCAGGGAGGCAAACAACTTGTTCAACACCTTATGAATAGGAGATGGAAAGGTCTTGATTCGAGCTCAGACATGTTGACTCCGTTCTTACCTAGTGTTGTCAGATGCTTTTCTTCAATACTAAGAACATCATTCTCTGGGGAGAATATGGAAAGTTCGTTCTCTTCTGAATCTAGGGAAGGCATACAATGCACAAATGAGACAATATGATTGCAGTTAGTTCCTGGATGACACCTTTAAGTCCTCTGGGCTTGCTGCATCTTGGGCTCATGGGAAATACAGAAGAAAGTCCCTCCCTGAAGCTCTGAGTTCAGAAATTTCCTCCAGATATCACTTTCTTTTGTCCTGCCCTTTGCCAGAATATATATTGACTCTCCATTCTGATGCAGACTTTCATATTGCTCGCTATTTGAGCTCAATAACCCAGTTCCAGAGTGCCCCTTCCTTACTGGTTCATTCCACTGATTATACAAGGTGCTACTGCCCTAGACCCTAGACTGAGAACCAGATAGAGTCAATGGTCCCATAAATTGCCATCACTCTCATCCCAAACCCAGTCCACAAACACTTCCAGGGAAGGACATCAGTCACCCCAAGTGATCTAAGGATTTTTTTAGAATGTTCAGGTGAACAGATATCCAATCATATTTTTGTTGACTCTCTCCAAATTCCATTTCTCACTTTTAAAAAATCAAACATAATTCTTATACACTAAGTCAACCATAAAAGTTACATACACTAGGGCTTTACTACACCAAGTATAGTCTCCATTCCAGAAACTCATTAGAATGCATATTCTCAAGATCTATCTCAAACATATGGAATCAGAATCTTCATTTTAGCAAGGTCGATAGTGATTTCTCACACATTAAAGTTTGAGAAGCATTGCAGTAGATGACAACATCTTTTTACTAAAGTCCTAAAATATTTTCTACAGCCTTATTTCTACAAGTATGTTCTTATTCCTACATAATTCCTTCAGTTCATTCCAACATATTCCATATGTTCCCCTGTATGACTGGGAAAGAGAGGGAATCCCATAACACAAAACAAAGACAACATCATTATTTTATGTATCTAGATCTTTACTTGTGTCTAGCTTAAGAGGTTTGTTGACTCAAGGATGCTACTCTGAATGCGATTTCAGAGTGTTCATCTTACTTTTCTTGCAGATAACACCTTTGCTCAGTGCAGGAAATATGTCATATTAATATTTATAGTCCTAGAGGCTACCACAATATTTGATATAGAGTACTAATGCTGGTGTGCTGAATACATAAATCAGACCATTTTGTCTTGCATATATTTATTTTTCTAAATTAACTCCATTGTGAGATTGTAGAACTTTGAGAAGCAGGTGTCTTGTCTTACCCATCTTTGTTTTCCCTTCCAACATCTAGCAGAGTGCCTTAAATGTAGTAGGTGGTTTATAAATGCTTAATAAGTTGAATTAAATGGGTTATTGGGCATCACAAATAACAAGTCATTTGTCAAATTGGGGGATTTAATCTGAGAGTAAAGTTCAGTCTATTGTCAAGTAAACAGGATGGAGAAGGTATCAATGAGAACAAAATAGTTGTTGTCATTAAAATATAATCAGATAAAATCTTGCCTAAGGGAAAAGAAAAGTATGGGACATTAATTTTTTAGTGACTCGATGAGTTCTGGATTATTTCACGACTCCAGTGTTTTGGATGATAGTTCAAACAGGAAAAACTCAACTTCTATAAAAGACATTGTGATGCCATCAAAATGTGATAGGTATTTTCCTTGTGTGTAAAATGAGAAAAAAGACAATACATCGCTTTTATAGATTGCTATGAGAATCAAATAAAATTCTGTAGGCGAAGGCTCAACACAGTTCTTATTAGATACTGAATACAGTTATTAGGTACTGAACACACTTATTAATAATACTGAATAATGTTAGTTTCTTTCGTCTTCACTGGAGAAAATCAAAGGCACTTACTAGACCCTGGTCATTTATATATTCATTCCACATTTAGTGGAGAGATCTACTATGGAATCAGGAAAGGTTTCAAGGAGTGATGACACTTGTTTCAACCTTGAAAGACAAAGATTTCAATAGACAGAGAAAAAAAATTCAGATTGAGAAATAGCATGACCAACAATTAGGTATGTTTAGAAACTAAGATAAATTCTGGAACAGTGATAGAATTTGAAACTGAAAAAAACAATAAATAAGTACACACAAATAAATACCTTTGAATGCCAAAATAAATATTTGGATTTTCTTCCTATAGGCTGTTGGAAGGTACTGAAGATTTTTTGCATCACTCCTGGCTATCTTCTACTTTTTGTCTCACCTAACTCTACAGTCCTCACTAGATGACCTCTACCTGTTTCTACGGAGTGATGACTATATAGATGACCCAAACCCACATCTGCAGCCCAACTTCTCTGAGCTCACACCTGCATGTGAAGCTGTCTATGTGTCTCTCCATATGGGACCTCACAGACACCTTTTGGCTAAACATAAAAATACTGAACTCATCTGTGCCACTGGTACCCCATGTCAGATTAACCCCACCACCATTCTCCACCCAGTTCTTCAAGCTCAATACTTGTGACCCATCCTTACTTTTCCTTCTCCCTTATCTTCCTTAGTCAATCAACATTCTCTGGACTCCAACTTGTAAACATCTCTCGAGTTTTTCCTCTCTCATTCTAACTTAATCAGCCCTTGCCCAAGCCAATGTTGTGTCTCACTCGGAGGGGTGTTGTCCTGTCTTCTTCTGCTTTTGATCCTCTTCAATGAATTCTTCACACAGAAGCAAAAAAAAATTTTTTTTTTAAATGTCAACCTGAATATATTGCTCTCCTGTTTGAATTCCTTTAGTGGCTTCCCCATTAAACATGGAACAAAAGTCTTCCTCCTTAAGATGGTTCGTAAAACCTCACACAGACATTCACCTCTATTTCCTCGTTCTTTCCCCCTTAATTGGCACACTCCCATTAGGCTCTTCTAACGTCAGGGTCTTCACACATGTAGGATCCTCTTCTTAAAAAGCTCACTTTTTCTTTCTTCCACTGACATGAACAACAATCACCCCTTGTGCATCAAGTTTGTAATGCCTTGTGCAATGTCTGCCCTCCTGGGATGATGACACAAGATCAATTTTAACCCTCTGTGCCAGTGCCTAGACAGTGCCTGGCAAAACAGTAGTTACTCAATAAAGGCAAGCATACAGAGAGTGATATAACCAGAACTGTGGAGCATCGCTCCAATGCCAGACGGGATGTTGTCTTAGACAAACCAGAGACCAGATTCAGAAAACTATTGACAAATTAGTTGCGTGCCAATCCTGACTTAGATGACTAGGAAAACTACTGATGTCCACACTAATATTCTGGATCTAAAATGAAAACCCACGATGTAGTGTCCACACAATGACATGAAATGAGACTAGAAATACCATCCTCCATCTGGACCACCTAGAAGGAATCGATTACTCCAACAGCTCTTCTTTATGATTCTACAGCCATCACCATTCTTCCTGAGAAAGAGGTCCCAAAATGCAGCCTACATTTTAAGACTTTACAAACCTGCTCAATCTACAACAACAGCTTATAAGTCTCCATTTCCACTGCCTTGGGAAGCAGTCCAGAGAGATTTTCAAAGGTGTTTTAATCTACTGCAAGACAGAAACTGTCTTGCATGTCTTTCTAGAAACATTATATTATTTCCTGTACCAAATTTGATGTGAGCAGAACTAAAGGAAAATATCTAGTAATGTAAAATAAACCCAACAGTATTGTTCAATCTTGCTGTTCTTTGATAACTAGTTTTGAAAGTTTATTTTTCATGAGGATACTTTGTGCTGGGAATCTTTATAACTATGGGCATTGATCATTCAGTGGCTATATTATTAAGATCCTTAAAGGGAAAGGCATAACATTGTATAACCTTTTAGTCAAAACCAGCAAACTAAGAATCTGCTGATTAACTCTTTTAAAGTCAACATTAGAACTTTGAGTTTCTATGGCTAAATATATTTCTAAGATGTCACATAAGCTAAATATTAGGGTAAATCGTACATTTTTATTTCTATCCATTATTCTGGACCCATCGATACCACTAAAGAAATGTGGGTTTTTTTTTCTTAAACCAGGAAGAAGGCAAACAAAGTTTGGGAGAAGTAGTGTTAAGCAAAGACTTACCCAATGCCCTTAAGCAACTCACTTCCCTGCCTTAGTCGTCCATCTTTCAGAAGAAAAAGTTCAACCAGATGATCATTATATTTCTTGCTCTTGGAACAATATTTCACAGTCTAAAGAGAGAGTCAGACCCAAAACACAGTGTCATACAATGTGATGTGTGCAACAGTCAGATTTAGGAGTAACTAGGCACTCTCTCCTCTGGAACTATTGAGGAAGAAAGTCTTCAGAAGAAACAAAGAAAGACTCTTGAGCTGAGGTTTACAAGAATAGATAGGAGTTGCAAAAATGACAAAAGGAGAGAAAGACATGCCAGATGAAAGGCACAGCTCAGGCAAAGGCCTGGGGACCTGAAATGGCTTGTGCTTCCAGGAAACAGCAAGGGCTTTGTGATCTCTGGAACAGGCAGGATTGCAGGAAATGAGCTTGGAGAGGCAGGCGGAACCAGAGGAGTTGATATATATATCGAGTAGAGAGCTGGGGAGGGAAGGGTGGGCATTAAGGAATTCTAAGGAAAAAAGAAATATGAAAAGGTTTTCATTATAGAAAACTCACTCTGGAGTAATAACAGAGGATGCAAAGAAGGTGGGAGAGATCAGACACAGGTAGACCAACTAAGGCCCTTGTCATTGTGAAGTTGTGAAGTGACGAGTGGCCGTGGGACTAGAAAGGGATTTTGAACACACAAGAA
>CAUYQG010034447.1:0-10611 GCA_963574415.1 Tarsius wallacei | reverse complement strand
CTTAGAAGAGAGATTGCTTGATTATATGATAAGTGCATTTTTGAATATATAGAAAATTTTCAAATTCTTTATCAGAATGGCTGCATCCTTTTACATTCTGACCAGCAATGTATAACATTCCTGTTGCTTTGTATTGCTGTCAGCACTTGTTATTGTTTGTTTTTTAAATTTTGCCTATTTTAATAGTCATGTAGTGGTATCTCATAGGGGTTTAATTTGTATTTCTCTAATGATTTATGTCATTGAGAATCTTGTCATGTGTTTACTTGCCATTTGTAATTTTTTTTTCTTTTTTTGGTTAAATGTCTGCTCATATATTTTGCCAATATTTTAGTTGAGGTTTTTTGTTTTTATAATTTTGTATTGAGAGTTTTAAAAATATTCTTGTTTTTTTGAAGGCTATGTGATTTGCAAATATCTTTTTCCATTCTGTGAATTGTCTTTTCAGTCTCTTTAACAGTGTCTTTTGCAGAGTAAAAACTTTAAATTTTATGAGGTTCAAATTATCAATTTTTATAGGTTATATTTTTTAAAGTCACATCTAAGAACTATTTGCCTGTCTTAAGTTCAAGAAATATGTTTTCTCTGTTTTCTTCTATCACTTGTATCATTTTATGTTTTGAAGTCTACAGTCAGTTTTTAGATAATTTTTATAAGATGTAAATTAGACATCTAGGTACATTTTTCTTTATATAGATGTCCCGTTGTTCTGGAACCATTGTTTGAAAAATAATGCAGTTGTTTCAATGACCTACCTTTGCTCTTTTGCTAAGCTCAATTTACCATATTTGTGTGAATCAATTTCTTGTTTTTCTATTCTGTTTCATTGATCCATATTTCTAACTTTTGGCCAAACAGAACAATCTTGGTTACTGTAACTTGATAGTAAGTCTTAAATCATGTACTGTGAGTGAGTCTTCCAATATTTTGTTTTTCCAATTTACTTTTCTTTTGTAATCGTATTTTATTTTCTTTGCCTTTCCATATAATTTTAGAATCAGTTTATCTATATCTACAAAATCGCCTACTGGAATTTTGAGTGAGATTCTGATACATCTATAGGTCAGTTTAGGAAGGATTGACACCTTAACTATATTGAATATTCCTTTCCACGAATATGTCAATTTATTTAGGTACAATTTGATTTATTTTATCATCATTTTATAGTTTTATTCATATAGATTTAGAATGTTTTGTAAAGCTTAGACTGTTTTTTTTTTTTGTTTTTTTTTTTGGTGTGGCATGATTTTAAATGGCAACATGTTTTAAATTTGGATATCTAAGTTTTTGTTGCTACTATATAGAAATAGAATTGATTTTCATACATTGACTTTGTATTCTGTGGTCTTGCCAAATGTACATATTAGTGGCAGGAGCAAATTAGGAAAAGTTTTACTTCTTTTTCAGGATGTAAGCCTTTGGCTTCTCTTTTGTGTCTTCTTACAGTGGCTAGAATAGGAATTATGCTGAATAGGAATTATGAGAGTGGGTATCCTTTCTTTGCTCTGAATCTTAGGAAGCATTCAGTCTTTCACATAAAGTATGATGCATGATTTCTATAGATGTCTTAATGACATTGAAGACACTTTACTGTATTCCCAACTTGCTGCATTTTTAGCATGGATAAATCTTATATTTTGTTAAATGCTTTTTCTGCATCAATTAAGAAAATTATATAATTTTCTATATTTAGCTTGTTGATATTACATTGATTGAATGTCAAATATTGAAAAAGACTTGCATTCCTGAGATAAATATCACTTTAATTTGCTATGCTGTTTTCTTTATATTTTCCTGAATTTGTCTTTCTATCTTTTGAAGACTTTTGTGCCTGTGTTCATGAGGTTTATTCATTTGTGTTTTATTTAATTGCAATCTTTTTATCAGGATATGCAATAAACATAATTATTATTTCTTAAGATGAGTTGGGAAGTATTTTCTCTCTTGTTTTCCAGAAAAGACTGTGTAGAATTCATGTTGTTTCTTCCCAAAAGAGTTGGTAGAATTTGCCAGGGAGACAATCTGGGCCTAAAGATTAATGTTCTAGAAGTTTTTAAGAATGAATTTAACTTCATCAATAGATTGACTATCATACATTTTATCTATTTCTCCTTGCATGTGCTTTGGTAGTTTGTGTGATTCAATAATTTTTTTTTCTTCTCATAAAT
The DNA here is from genome assembly GCA_963574415.1 of Tarsius wallacei. NCBI lineage: Eukaryota > Metazoa > Chordata > Mammalia > Primates > Tarsiidae > Tarsius > Tarsius wallacei. The sequence goes on along the minus strand of CAUYQG010034447.1, from coordinate 8,443 downwards.
TTTATAATTTGTTGATAGTGTTAGTCATAGTATTCCTTATTATTTTAATATATGTGAGGTTCCGCTGTTACATTTCATTTTTATTCATAATTAATTACATTATTTTTTTCTTTTTCTTTTTAGTTACTCTTGATGGAGATTTTTAATTTTATGGATCTTTCAAAAGAACCAACTTTTGTTTTATTGTTTTTTTTCTCTATTGCTCTTCTCTTTTGAATTCCACTGAGTTCCAATCTTATGTTTATTATCTTCTTCTTTCTTCTTAGTTTGGACACAGTTTACTCTTCTTTTTCTCATTTGTTAAGTTGGAAACTTTAAACTGTTGATTTGAGATCTTTATTATTTTCTATTATTAGCAATAAATGCTACTTTCATTTATATTTTAATTCATTTGAAAATGTCTTCCAATATTTTGACTTCTGTTTAAATTAATAAACTTAAAATTTAAAGTGAAAAATAATATAAAATTAACAATTTTAAAATGAACCAATCAATGGTATTTATCACTATCACAGTAAAGTGCAACTATTGATTGTCTTATTTCAAAATATTTTTATTACTCCAAAATAAAATACTGTACTCATTAAAAGATTTACATTTTGAACAATGGATTAGTTCATTTAGAATTGTTTTGTCTAATCTGCAAATGTGTATTTTCCAAATAACTATTTTTAAAAATTTATTTCTGAATCGACTCCACTGTGTTTAGGAAACACATTAGGTGTGATTTTAATTCTTTTAAATTTTATAAGGTTTGTTCTGTGACTCAAAGTATAGTCTATCTTTGTGTATGTTCTATATGGACTTGAAAAGAAGATATTCTGTTCCTGTTGAGTAGAGTGCTCCACAAACATCAATTAGGCCATGCTGGCTGGTAATGTTGTCCAGGCATTATATACCCTTGTTGATATTCTATCTACCAGTAGATTTTTTGTCTGCGTGATTACTAAGAAGTGGTTGTTAAATTTTCTAATTTTATGTTTGTCTATTCTCCTTTGGTTCTATCAGTTTTCACTTCATGGATTTTGAAACTCTACTGTTAGGTGCAAACACATTTTGGTGCTGTTTCCAAACTGATGTCTTATTTTTATTAGTGCCTCAAACTAGAACACTGTTCAGACATATTATAACAAATTTGAATGGGTTTATTTTGGTGTTAAACTATGAAATTCATGCAAATTTTTTCTAACACATATTTTCCATGAGTTTTTGAAGACCAATCATATATATGTAAAGGATGGATATGTCTGTGAGTACAATGCTTTTCTTAATGAATAGTATCCCATTTTTAGTAATATTATTTGTGCTGAATTCTACCTTGCTTGTTATTAATATAGCTGCCCCAAGTTATTGTTATAATTAGTGTTTGCATGATATATATTTTTTCATCCTTTTAATTTTCTATATCTAATTCATTGCATTTCATGTTAATTTCTTTCAGGTAGTGCATAGTTAATATTTTTTTAAAAATCTAATCCTCATAATCTCTGTCTTTCAAATGGTGAGCTTAGATTACTTACGTTTCATATAATTATTGATGTTTGTACTTAGGTTTCTGGTTATATTACTTGCTTTAATAGTTCACTTTCTGTTTCTGTTTCTTCTTTCCTTCCATCTTTTAGATTAGTTATCAATTGGTTTTGTGATTTTATGTCTTTGCATATTTTGTTTATTAGTTGCTCCAGGATCCATATATACACATATGAGTATGTAAACATACATATGAAAGGATTTCAAAAAATTGTAGAAAATTGAATTAAAAGATAAAAATAAAATGCAACCTTTATTTATGAATATAAACTCTATCAAGTTCAAGATACTTTTGCAAGCAATGATACCAATCATTTTATTCATCCTTAAAGAACTGAGGGTTCTGGGAATTTAGCCATGTAAATGTTTTGTTGTTGTTGTTGTTGTTGTTGTTGTTTTTACATTATTAAATAAAGAAAATAAGTGCTCTTTAAATATATATATAATGTATATATATATATATATACACATATATATATTAAGATTAGGAAAAAAAAGAAGTCTAAGAGCCAAATTGGAACTGAAATGTGGATCTCTAATAATATCCCTTTGAAACTCTTGCAAAATTTCCCTTGTTTGATGAGAGGAATGAGCAGGAGTATTGTTGTGGTGGAGAAGGACTCTCTGGTAAAGCTTTCTGAGGCATTTTCCTGCTAAAGCTTTGGCTAGCTTTCTCAAAACACTCTCGTAATAAGCAGGTGTTATCATTCTATGGCCCTCTAGAAATTCAACAAGCAAAATGCAATACAAAAAAATGTATTGCCATGAGTTTTGTTCAACCTGTCCACTTTTACTTTGACTGGACTGCTTCTACCCATTGGTAGCCATTGCTTTAATTCTACATTATCTTCAGGATAATATTGGTAAAGCTATGTCGCATCTTCTGTTATAATTCCTTGAAGAAATGTTTCAGAATGTTGATCCCACTTGTTTAAAATTTGTACTGAAAGCTCTGCTCTTGTCTGCAGATGATCTGAGCACAATGGTTTTGGTATCCATTGAGTAGAAAGTTTGCTCACCTATGTTGTTGGCTATTGTTTCTGCTGTTAATCATTGATTTCCTCCAATTAGGGTGCAAACAGGATAATATTTTTATTTTATGATTTTTTTTTTATTTTTGGCAAACTGATGTGAATGACCTATGCTGTAAGCTTCATCTTCAACATCATTTTGTCTCTTCTTAAAATGAGTAACACATTTGTAAACTATTGATTTCTTTAGAGCATTTCTTCCATAAGCTTTTTGTATTGTATCAGTTATTTCACCATTTTTTCACCCAAGCATTTCTGTTCTTGCTTCAATTTTAGCAGAATTAATGTTGCTCTTATAGGGGCTATCTCCAAACTGATGTCTTATTTTTATTAGTGCCTCAAACTAGAACCCTGTTCAGACATATTATAACAAATTTGAATGGATTTATTTTGGTGCTAAACAATGAAATCCATGCACATTTTTTCTAATACATATTTTCCATGAATTTTTGAAGACCAATCATACATATGTAAAGGTTTTATATTTTAGATATAAAACATTTCACAGTCAACTTAAAGTTAGTATTTTGCCACATAAATAAATTCTGGAAATCTTGCCACCTTAACAATCCCTTCACCTTCCCAACTTTACATCATATTTATCTTAGGCGTTATATCTGCATACATTGGTAAACTCAACATAATATAATTTTTATTTTAAATTTCCAAACGTATTTTAAAGAACATAAGTAAAATAGTACATTATATTTACCAAAGTTATTGATATCGCTTCTTTTCTAACTTTCTGGTTTTCTTCTCTTATGTTATTATTTCACTACAAGAACTACTATTAAAATTTCTTTTAGGCAGATCTACTCACAACAAAGTCTTTTAGTTTTATTTCATCTGAGGGTGACTTTATTTTGTTTTAAGACTGAAAAACTATTTTAAATTACTTTTTAATTGACACAAAGTTTTATATATTTGTGATATACAACATGATGTTTTGATATACGTATACATTATAGAATGGGTAAATCAAGTTAACTAACATAGGTAATATATTACAGACTTATCACTTTTGGCATGTGAGAACACAATATATACTCTCTAATAAATTTTTAAGTATACATTATATCGGTAGTAACTATAGTTACCATGCTATACAATAGATTTCTTAAACTTACAAATCTTTATCCTATCTAAGTCAAATTTTATGTCTTTTGACCAATATTTTTTCAATCCCTTTATCCTCCATCCTCTGTTAACCCCCATTTTTCTCAGTTGTTATGAGTTTGACTTTTTTAGTTTCTACATATAATTGAGATAATACAGAGTTTCTCTGCCTGGCTTATTTCGATTAAAATGTTTGCCAGATTCATCCATGTTTTCACAAATGACAAAATTTGTTTCTAAAGGTTGAATAGAATTCCATTATGCATATATACCTCGTTATCTTTATTTATTCATCCATTGATGTACACTTAGGCTGATTCCACACTTTAAGTATTGTGCATAATGCTGTAATAAGCATAAAATGCAGATATTGCTTTGAGATAGTATTATTTTCTTTAGACAAATACTCAGAGGTGGGATTGTTGAATCATATAATAGTCCTATTTTTATTTGTTTTAAAGAAAACTCCATACTGTTTTACATAATGACTTTACCAATTTATATTTTCACCAACAGTTTCCTTTTTTTCAATGTCTTTGCTGACACTTGTTATTAATACCCATTCTCACAGATGTGAGGTGATAACTTATTGTGGCTTGACTTTGCATTTTCCTAGAGACTAATGATACTATACATTTTTTTCATATATCTTTTGGCCATTTTTATATCTCTTTTTAAAAATGTCCATTCATTTACCTTGCTTATTTATAAAAAAAAAATAGATTGTCTCTTTTCTTACTATTAGGTTGTTATGGTCTTGGTAGGTTTATGTATCTAGAAATTTATTCATTACTTCTAGGCTGTACACTGTGGTGGTGTATAATTTTTCATAGTTGTCTCTTATGATGCTGTGTATTTCTGTGATATCACTCGTAAAGCTTCCTTTTAATATCTAATTTTATTTATTTTTGTTTTCTTTCTGTTCTTCTTGGTTAGTTTAACTGAACGGTTGTCCATTTTGTTTATATTTTCAAACTACCAACTCAGTTTTGATAATCTTTTGTACTGTATTTACAATTTCTATTTCATTTATTTCCGATTTAATCTTCATTGTTTTCTTTCTACTAACTTTAGGCTTATTTTTTTCTAATTCCTTGAATTGCAATGTTAGGTGGTTTATTTGCAGTCTTTTTTTGATGTAAGCATTTACTGCTTTTTTTACTTTTAATTATTTTTATTTTAAAGATATGGGGTACAATTCAGGCTTAGGTATACAAATGTTCATTATGCAGGTTCCCTTGTTGATGAGGTATACCCCTTTTCCCCAGGCAAATTCATACTATTGCCAATCCTGCTCTCCCCTCACAGTTTCTTGCTACTGCCAATTCTTTTCTTACAGTATTTCCATAGTTTTTCATGGTCCACTTATGAATGAGAACATGTGATACTCAGTTCTTTGTTTCTGTGAAAGATCACTCAGTAATAGAGACTCTAAGTCCATTCAGGTTGCTGCGAAGTTCATGATTTTGTTCTTCTTTATGTCTGTGTAATATTCCATTGTGTATATGTACCACATTTTTTTAATCCAGTCCTCTTTCGATGGGCAGCACGGTTGATTCCATGTTCTTGCTATTGTGAACAATGCTGCGATAAACATGAGTGTGCAGTTATCCTTTTTATAGAGTGATTTCAGTTCTTCAGGGTATATTCCCAGTAGGAGAATTGTGGGGTCAAATGGAAGGTAGATTTTTAGAGCTTTTAGGAATCGCCACACTGTTTTTCACAGAGACTGTACTAATTTGCACTCCCTACAACAGCGCAGAAGTGTTCCTTTTTTACCACAACAACTCCAGCATCTGATATTTTTTGAGTTATTGATGATGGCCATCCTCACTGGAGTTAGGTGGTATCTCAGTGTAGTTTTAATTTGCATTTCTTTGATGACTACTACGGCCGAGCATTTTTTCATATATCTGTTGGCTGCTCCTAGGTCTTTTTTGAGAACTGTCTATTCATATATTTTGCCCACTTAGTAATGGAGCTGTTTGTTTGTTTGTTTGTTTTTCCTTTTTAAGCTATTTGTAACTATTTGTAAACTATAGATTTCTTTGGAGCATTTTAGCACGTTTGAGTTCATTGTAGATCCTAGATGTTAGATCTTTGTCAGACATAAAATTAACAAATACTTTTTCTCAGTCTGTGGGCTGTCTCCCTGCTCTCTAGATGTTTTCTATGACTTTGAAGAAACTTGTCAGTTTGATGAGGTCCCACTTGTCTGTCTTATCTTTTATGACATGGGCACTTGGGGTTTTGATCAGGAATTTGTGACCAGTTCCAATTTCCATAAGGGTGTCTCCTGCATTTTCAAAGGTTCTTATAGTTTGAGGTTTTACATTTAGGTCTTTGATCAATTTAGAATTGATTCTTGTGTATGGGCATAGGTAGGGGTCTTGTTTTAATCTTCTGCATGTCATCAGTTTCCCAGGCACCACTTACTGAAAAGTTTCTCCTCTCCCCAGTCATTGGTTGTGGAAGCTTTGTCGAAGAGGTGGTTGAGGAATTGAGGTTTTACTTATGGATTCTCAATCCTGTTCCATTGGTCTATATGCTTGTTCTTGTACCAATATCAGGCTGTTTTTATTATTGTAGCTTTATAATAAAGTTTAAAGTTTGGGAGTGTTATACCTTCCACTTTTTTGTGTATGTGTGCTGAGGATTGTTTTGGCTATTTGTGCTTGGTTTATGTTTCCATATGAATTCCTGTATTGTTGTTTCCAGGCCTGAGAAACAACAATATGCATTAAATATGTAGATTGTCTTGTGTAGGATGGACATATTAACAATGTTGACTATTCCAATCCATGAACATTAAATATTTTTCCATTTATTTGTGTCATTTTTGAGCAGTGTTTTGTAAAGTTTTTTCACATCTCTGGTCAGGTAGATGCCAAGGTATTTCATTTTCTTTTGTGGCTATTGTGAATAGAATTTTATTTAGGTTTCTGTAGATTTATTATTGGTGTATAGAAATGTGATTGTCTTTTGCACATTTATTTTATACCCTGAGACTTTATCAGTGCAAGGGTTTTTTTGACAATATCTTTTGTATTTTTGAGGTATAGAATCATGTCACCTGCAAAGAGGGATAACTTGACTTTCTCTTTGGATACCCCTGATCTTCTTCTCTTGTCTGATTTCTCTAGCTAAGACAAGTGGGCATACTTGTCTTTTTCCAGTTTTCAGGGGAAATGGTTCCAATTTCTGTCTGTTTAGCAGTATGCTGGCTGTGAGTTTCTTGTAGATGACTCTTATTATTTTGAGGTATGCTCCAGTTATGCCTATATGTTCAATGGTTTTTTTTCCAAGAAGGGGTTCTGGATTTTATCAAAAATTTTTTCTGAATCTAATGATATAATCATGTGGTTTTTGTTTTTATGTCTGTTGATGTATTTAATTGCATTTATGGTCTTAAGAATGTTGAACCTGCCCTGCATCCTGTGGATGAAGCCTACTTGGTTGTAGTGGATGATTTTTGAGATGTGTTGTTGAATTCAGTTTGCTAGAAACTTGTTGAGAATTTTAGTATCTATGTTCATCAAGGATATTGCCCTGTAGTTCTCTTTCTTTGTCGTACCTTTACCTGCACCAACTTTCATAAAGCAGCTTCTTGGTAAACTTAAAAAAGATATTGACTCTAACACTATCATAGCTGGGGACTAAATACCCCGCTCACAACTCTAGACAGATCATCAAAAAAAAATCACCAAGGAGATCTGGAAACTCAACATGACACTTGACCAAATGGACTTAATTGATACCTACAGAACATTCCACCGAACAACCACGGAATATGCATTCTACTTATCACCACATGGGACGTACTCTAAGATCAATCACATCCTCGGTCATAAATAAAGCATAAACAAATTTCACAAGATTGAAATTCTGCCATGCACCTTCGCAGACCAAAGTGGAATGAAAATAAATATGGATACCAACAAATTTACCCCAAAACCCACAAAGACATGGACACTAAACAACGTGATGGTAAGCAATTCCTGGGTCAACATGGACATCAAAAAAAGATTAAAAACAAATAAAAATGGAGAAACATCTTACCAAAACCTCTGGGATGCCACGAATGTACTGCTAAGAGGGGAACTCATATTGCTATGAACTCACATGAAGAAAATGGAAAGATCACAAGTTAACTGCCTAACAAATCACCTAAGGAAGCTGGAAAAGCAAGACTGCCAAAACCCTAACTTTAGCAGAAGAATCCAGATCACCAAAATAAAAGCCCAAATCTGGGACATAGAAGACAAAAAGATAATACAAAAAATCAACAAAACAAAAAGCTGGTTTTTTGAACGGGTAAACAATATTGATGGTCCCCTAGCTAGACTGACCAAGAAAAAGAGAGAAAAAGTTCAAATAAACATAATCAGAAATGCAAAAGATGAAGTCATAACTGATCCTGAAGAAATACAAAAGATTATCATAGACTATGTATACTTGCATGGAAACAAACTTGAAAATCTAAAGGAAATGGAAGACTTTCTGACATCACACAACTCCCCAGGTTGAAACAAGAAGAAATAGACCAATAACAATCCAGGAAATTGACTATGTCATAAGAAAACTACCTACAAAAAAAAAAAATCCGTAGACCAGATGGTTTTCCAGCAGAATTCTATAAAACCTACAAGGAGGAACTGATACCAATCCTATTGAAAGTATTCCAGACAATTTTGAAAGATAGAACTCTCCTCAAATTATTTTATGAAACTAACATCGCATTTGCTGCTTTAAACTTTCCTCTTAGA
>CAUYQG010034445.1:0-27284 GCA_963574415.1 Tarsius wallacei | reverse complement strand
TGGCATGTCCCTACTGCAGCAAGGTTAGGGCAGCACAGTGGATTGAATATGGAGAGACTAGTAGGAGATGAAAGCAGAACAGTAATGGAAGAGGAAAACTGAGGCTCTGTGAGTCACTTTAAGGATTTGAACTCTCATCCTGAAATTATGTTAATAATAGACAATAATTAGAAGAAAGAAAAATTAACATTAAGTACCTGTCATGTGTCTAAGCTGTGTCAGGGGCTTTAGTTCATAAAAGATATTAGAATACAGAAACTATGTATGCAAGAACCATATCATTTAGTTAAGGAATGTATACTCACACAAGGTAATTAGAACTGGGGATTTTCTACTTCCATTTTACCAGTAAACTCAGCTTTTTATTCAAGTTGCATTTATGCACAATTCTCAAATATAAAATTGATATATAAGCAGAGTCATCCTTGTGAATGTGGTGAGCTGAACCAGGTATGACACTGGAATGTGATCATTATCAATAAAATGACTAATAATAATAAACATTTACTTAGAGTATGACAACAATTAAATGCCAGTTATGTGCTATGGTCAGTGTAAAATACTTAGAGAAGCGAAAGAAGGAATAAACTTTGACTAGAGTTACAGAGAAGGCACTCAAAAGGATGCAGAATTTTCCATGAATTCCCTGAAGCATGACCCTACCAGGGATAGAGTATCAGATCGGGAGACATTCATGAGCAGTAGCTAAATTAGCTGTGTCATCTGCAAGGACCCACGATGAATAAGAATGGGCAGGGCAGAATAGAGAAGAAGTTGGCAGAGCCTTACAAATAGGGTGAGTGCATTGGATTCTATTCTAAAATTAGAACTAGAAGGATAGAAAGTGAATGGCTGACTTTAGTAGTCAGGACTAATTTGATTTCATGTAATAGAAACCAACTTGGCTTAAACAACAAATACATTTTTTAAAATCATGTTACTAAAACATCCACAGGAACATGTTTCAGGTATGATTAATGTCAAGTGATCAAGAAACTTAGGATTCCATTTCTGTCAGTAGACTCTGCTTCTTACATGCTGGCTTCATTCTTGGTCAAGGGATCATCCCATTGTGTAAGACCTGACAACATCAATCTTGTCAAATCAGCAAGCCTATGGAAGGGGAGTATTTTTTTGTCCTTTCCCAATTGTTAACTCAGAAGTCTAAGGATTACGTTTCATTGGACCATGATAAACAGCATCTCCAGCACTAATCATCTTGTGCCTGGAGAATAGTCAAACTCTAAATGCCAGGTCAGATGAGTAGTAAGACCAAGAAGACCAGCACCCATCCCTCTCCCTGGTCCTCAGAAGGGACTGATGAGGAGCAATAATTAATCAAACAAAATATGAAGAGCTCTTTCTCAACACTGAGCATCAAATTAACAACTTTTCAGAACTTTCTTTTTTTCCCTTTATTTTAAAGATGTGGGGTACAATTCAGGATTAGGTATACAAATGTTCATTATGCAGGTACCCTTGTTGATAAGGTGTGCCCTTCCCTCTCCTGGCAGTTTCCCTCAACTACCAATCCCACCTTCTCTCCCCTGGCAGTTTCCCACTACTGCCAATTCCTTTCTTACAGTATTATGATAATTGACTTTTCTGAACGTTCAAATGGCTATTATATTCCATTCCAAACCAAATTACTCTTGGGACATTTTAACTTTCTTGGTAACTCATTCAACTTATTATTCCTAGTAGGATTTTTAAAAAAATAAAATTATAATGGCATATGAATAAATTTTCTTTCCAAGCAAAGTAATAAATTTCAAATACGAATGGCCTTGGTATCTGTAGAATCATACCATCAAGCGTAGAAGAAAAAGTAATGCTTATCTCTTGAATTATTTAAAAGATAGACTTTATCAAGTATCATGCTGCCATGTTTTTAATTATATCTTTATGAACTTGAACTACCTTTTGCAAGCTCATCAGTAAAGTTCTACTAAGCTCCTCTGGTTCACCAAGTTCAAAGCTACACTCCAGGTCGATTTTATTTAAAGTCTACTGACAGAATGCAGTGGGAAAACTTTAAGTACCACTTAAATCTGTTATTGAGTATCTCATCAGGAATATACTGGAAGAATCCTCTGACTTCATTGTGATCCATTACCAACTCCCCCTTGGCCATATTTTTACATAGATGCCTATCTGTAACATAAAAAAATTCTTAGCTTTTAAGATGATGAACACTAACTCTTCTCCCTTGTCCTTATCAATTGACATTCAAATCTAAAATTGACAGAACAGAAGAGAAACTTTGTAGAGCCACAGCATAAAGTTGGCTTTTCCTAGCTCCTTGGCACACAAGTAGAAGACAAAGTTCAAGGAAATTAAAAAAAAAAAAAAAAAAACTAGGACAGAATGCTCCTGTGAGATGATATTAACATTGGGATTGACATTTGATACGAGGTCCATTTAAGCAAAGATTTACCTACCTGAGTAGAAACTCTTCTAGGTATGGTACAGAATAAATACTACAAGGAAAACTGTGGCATAGAGTTTTTCATGTTCACTAACAGATCTTGAGTTGCTTTATGCTTTGTAACAAGCATTCTAAAAACACTCAATTCTTTCTAGCATAAGTGGTGAACAAAGATTCAAATAAGTTCCCTGTTCCCTGCTATAGTTAGGAGCATGAGCTGTATTCATGTAAATGTCCGGTTTTAAATACCAGTTGAAGCAGAGAACTTTTTTTAGCTCACCAACGCTCAGATTTTCCATCAGCAAAATGGAATTAAAATAATACCTAACCTGAAGAGTGATTGCAAGCATTGAGTGAGAAAATTAAAATTAAAACATTCAGCACAGAGCCTGATGCTGCTCAATCTTCAATAAATAAAAGAGACATTAAAGAAAAAAGAAATGTAAAACTGGAAATAGTTTCCATGATTACTAAATATGAAATGTTTGCAGGTGACCATTCTTCCTCAAGAGATGGCTTGCCATCTGACTACATAGGAGAAAAGGATTCTTACTCTTGGTATATGCTGACTCAAACACAGCCAAAGTAAACTTTTATTTATTTATTTATTTATCTAATGCCTATATTCTTTTTTCTTTCTTTTTCTCCCCCTGTGATACTTTTGGCTAATCAAATACTGTTTTATCTTAAGTTCTGCAAATTTTTAATTTCAACCACAACTAAATATCATCTGTTATCATTTTAAGCAGCCATTTTTGCTCTGCAACTCTCTGATTGGGAGGAGCATATTGGCAATGACTAGTCTACAAATTATACCATAAAACATTATTTCTTGTCATGACACTTGTGTGTGTAAAATTATTGATTAATTCTGGTCAGTCTATGTAACCCACATAAGCAAGACTTAAACACATAAGGCAACAGGATAAGGAGTCTTAATGTATGAGAGATAAAGAAAAAAAACAATAGTTACATGATGGGCAGCTAAAAAAGAAATGCATTTAGGTTTTATTTTATTACTAGCATTTTTTTAGTTTTTTGTTTTTTGTTTTTTGTTTTTTATTTGAAGTCTCACTCTGTCAACCAGACTGGAGTGCAGTGGCACGCTCCCGGCCACTGCAGCCTCAACCTGCTAGGCCCTGGCGATTCTTCCACCTCAGCCTTTCAAGTAGCTGGAGCAACAGGTGCGCGACACCACTCCCAGCTAATTTTTTGATTTATTGTAGAGTTGAGGTCTCACCAAGTTGACCAGACGGGTCTCGAACCCGTGGGCTCAGGCAATCCACTCACCTCGGCCTTTCAAAGCGCTGGGATTACAGGCTCAGCCTGGCAGCATTTTTAAAAAATGGATAATCAATAGATCTTATAAGTCTTTTTAAGCTATAGATATTTACTTGCTCAATATACTTAAGACTTTTTCATCAGTGCAGTCCCCAAAAGACACTTATTCCATGGAGCCTGGAAGGACTGAAAAAGATGCATTTAACAATATATGATACTTAATGAATCATTACCTTGTTTAGTGATATCAACCTGTTTTGAAACACTCCACCTTTTTGGAGAATATTTTACATTTGAGAAACCAACACTGCTCGTATCAGGAAATGGGAGAGCTACGATAGAGTTTTATGTCCATTATATTTCTTACAAAGAGACGTTTGGCCATTCTTATTATCAGAAAAAGAAAATATCAATTGTGATAAATATATATAAATTATAAAGCACTGATACTAATTTTATAACTTAGTACCTAGATACATCTTGTGATAACGTAATGAAAATGTAATGTCTAGTATATTTCATATTCTGGAGCCTGCAAAGTTATATACAAGGTAAGGCAATTTGTACCAAATTGTTTCACACGTGTGAAAATTCTACTAGCCTAAAGCAATAGCTCTTCGCAATCATACAGGAAAAGCAACACCCCAACATAAAACTTCTGCCCTGGAATTACTCTGTAAACCTAATTCAGCCTGTTACTATGGTCTCTTTCACAAACAGGTCTTTCCCCTAAGTGGTTGATACTCAGAGGCCAGCATTTGAAATCTGCTACATATTTTTGGCTCACACCCAAGCACACTCTTTCATCAATAGGCAGATTTCATCCCAATGAATTTACCACATCCCAGTAAAATAAAGGTGAGAAAATACAGAAAGGCCAAGGACTGAAAGAAAAGAAGCACTATTCCAGAGAATGGTTTCATAATTATAATAGGTCGTTTTAATCACTGTGATTGTTTAATATACTATGAACACAGAGCTTTATGGATAATAATTGTCTTATCAGTCACAATCTCTTTGTTATAGCCGGTGCTCATTTGGGATTTAGCATCATGTAGCTCCATTCCCCACACCTCCCTCACATATCAAGTGACCGTAATTACGTGGGCAGTCAAACATTCTCTAGAGACAAAGATGGGGATGACTAAACATCAGGTAAGAAGAGACATGCTCACTCCTTGCTTCTTTGTTTCTGCTCAATCCCCTGTAGCTAAAGCCGCATATGCAGCTATCTCCATCTTTGAGACACTTTAAATGTGAAACGAGTAATTTAGCTGAAAATTTTCAGTTATTTTTTTTTGCATGCTTCATATGCTAGGTTAAAACCATTAGCATATAACAAAAATCTGAGCAGATGCAATGCAACAGATTCCTTAAGGGAATCCATATTTTTACATATTTTGTAATAAGGAAACTGTCACTCCCAGATGGTATCGAGCTAATACTGGTGGTTTGCTTGCTGATAACATACTAAAAAATAAAATTAATTGTATTCTATTTGATGACAATGAAGTCATTATCATATATACTGCACTCTTAAAGGATACAGATCCAAAATATCCCCTTCCTAAATGATTAGGTTTATTTAGTTTCTTGGACTGGCCAGAAAAAAAAAAAAAGAAAAATCCCTCCAACTTGGATCTTAGAATTGGAATTCCCTTGCACCTGGCACCAAAATGCACTATGGCTTGTAAATGGGATGAAGTAAAAAAAAAAAAAAAATGCTATCCTGAATTGCTAACAATATTAGAGAGAAGCCTGGTATAAATATAACTCATCAGATATTTCCAATTCTACCTCTCAAAGGATATGTGAACTCTTCAGATTATTCATTGCTAGTTCAATGGTGACGCCATCTTCACATTTCAAGTCCTGGTAGTAGCCTTGACCAATTATTGCAAGTCATGCTTACCTGTAAATGCATGTAATAAGCCTTAAAATTTGAGCCTAATATTGGTACATATTTTGGTATATTTGCATAGTTACTTTTCCTAATAAAGCAGTGCAATTTCATGATGTGTCTTTTTACCTGTGATAAATGTAGACTAGTTCCTTTCACACATAACTTTATCTTTTAGGATTTAGAATAATATACAATAAAATGTATCTCTACTTAAACATTCTCCTAAATTAACCACAGCTCTTTTTAGATACTAGAGGGGAGATCATTTTTATAAGTAGTACGTTCTTAACTTATATTACAGGTTGCATGCATACTTTTATCCAAAAAGAAACAAAAGGAAAGAGAAAACACAAATTGCTCTATACACTGATATTTATCTTTCTTTCTATGAAGTTTTGTGCTCTAAATTATTAGATTGTACTAGTATATTTTTGTCTGTGGTAAGCTGAGATTATAATACTATTTACTTGACATATTGATTATGGTATTATTTTTCATGTTAGGATTTATTCTTTGTAAAATGGCATAAAGAGTATGTTTCTCCTATTGGACAGGACTCAATCACAGTATAAGGTATACAAATAACCATTAGAAATATGGCTTATTTTGGGGAAGGTTTGAAAGCCTGAAAGTTAATTGAATAAGTCTCCAGAGAGCAAAATAAAAAAAATTTAAAATCTATCAGAAGCATAAAGTATATGAATAATAGAATAGATTCATATACATTAAATCTATATAACATAAATGTTTCAACAGAAAGCAATTTCTAACCATGAATCATTTTTTGAATAATCAGAGGTTACTTAGTTAACAAGCAGTTGTTTAAGCTAAATTGCATGCAATATGGCTATTTAAATGCCTGTGTCTGTATGGTATGTATATATGTTCAAATTCATTGAAAAGTTATTCATGATAACATAAATAAAGCTGACTATATTCTTTTGATCACAGAGGTGTCAGATACCATCTATTAAACAGGGTTCTCTGAACAAGTAACATGTAGCATGTCTATTAACTTGTTAATCTACAAAATGATTAGCCATGGTTAGTCTATGGCAGAGCAGTGTCAGAGTAAAGTCACAGACATGTAAAGATTTAGAGAGACTTTAGAGGTTATCATTCCAACTTTTCTTTTTACAGATAAGAAAGTCAAAGCACAGGGTGGAGCCACAAGAACAGACTGGGACAAAGAGGATCTAAAGATATAATTAAAATTGTTGAAATTTATATATACATGGTTTTCAATAGGAGATAGTAAAAGTCTGATAAGATGTGATCCATAAAGCTAAACATATGCAACAAAACCAACAACTGATTTTAAAATTGCAGTTGAATTTGATCTGCCAAATTAATATAAAGGTGACTTAGGAGAAGTGATCATTTCACAGTAATTTCTCACCATTTCAAGCCTACTGGAAGACTTTTTGTTTCGTTTTACCAAAACCACTAAAAGATATGGGAGGCAAACTGTAGTCGACCAAATAGAAATACAGCAATATCATTGTCTGTAACATCATAATTACCAATAATATAATTTTGTACATACGCATATATAGCTTCTCATAACATTATATCTAGAATGTTTTTGTGATATTACAGAAATTCAAATCACTCTGAAGTCTTTTATTGTATTATAAACAAATTAATTAACTCAAATTTAAAGGCAGAGGCAGTAGCAGTGTAATGGAATGGCCATGGATTCTAATTCCAAAAACAGAGTTTGAGTTTTAGTTCGGTTTTAATAGACAAAACTCTCAACATCCATGAGTCTCAGTTTTTTCAGCTGTAAAATGGAGATTTAAAAGATGTCTGTTTTACTTCAGTGAACCATTGGGGGTCTCCAAAGAGATAATTTATGTAAGAGTGTTAGGAAACTGTTATTTTTCTACATACACGTTAAGATTTATGATAATTACTAGAAGACTGGTCTGCTGGGAGGGCTTTGGGGTACATACAAACAACATGAAATTCCAGCCAGGACACAGAAGGAAGTCCCTTCTCCTCAGCCATGGGAAGCAGCTGCTCACATTCTCCAGCTTGGAATGCACAGGCTTAGGAAGCAAGCTTTTAACAGACCGTTTGGCACTAAGTAGAATTCTCCCAAAGATCTGGCAGGGGAATTAGTTTAAGTAATAGTATGTCAAATACTCATCAGGACAAATACTAATTGAAGTTTCACACAAATTAGGTTTTGCCTGTGTGATGCTAGAAAGACAACAAGTGTGTCTCCTGAATTTAATTTAAAGAGGTCTGCTGTGCCTTTCAGACGCTTCCTTTCTGAGTCTGCACACAGACTTGAAAAGCTCCTCCAACACTTAAGACATTTTACTTGGATAAGAATCTATTAAAAGCAAAAAAGAAAAAGAAAAAATCTTGAAGGTCATTTTATGTCATGATCAAATTAAATTCAAAGTTATAACATTCCAATGCCACATTTTATTAATGACACACTTTTCTAGGTATATTATTACATATTTATTCATTTCTATTCATTTTTAAGTCCCTTAGAAGCTACCCCATAGCACTTAGTAGGCACTCAATATGCATTAAATAAACTTTCAGTAATTAAATTCATCTTTTACGTAGTAAATATTCAGTGCTCTTTATGTAGCAGGCACAGGATGAGTTCAGGAAGAACCTATCTGACATTTAATCACTCTAATAATTGTGTCACGCCTGAGTTTCAAATGTGCTCTCGATCTACCATTCTAGTTCACCCTTGCAAAGTCTAAGCTTCTTGTGGAAAAATAATTTTTAAGAGCAGCCAATGTACTACAATAGAAGGAGGATGATACAATTCTGGACTTGCTTTTAAAACTTGAGAGCATTAGCATGGCACCCAGGCTGGGCAGGGAAACAACTGCTTTGCCACCCAGAAAAAGCACACACCTCCTTTAGCTGGCAATTCACACACATTCCTGGGGAGAGAGGGAGGAAGTGAAAGACTTGGCTCAAAGTGATAAATGTACTCCTTGGACACCTCCCCCATCTAGTAATTGTTCTTGTCTAGGTACTTATTCCTAAGTAGTATTTTAGGATTCCAAATCAGTGGATGATATGTGTGGTAATGTTCTTGTGAGAGGAAGCATTAATGTTCTTTATAAAACCAGTTGAGTGCTTTAGAGGTTTGAAAATATATACTTCATGCTAAGAAAACTTAATTTGGAAAGGGTATTTTTTGTTCGTGCCAGTGAATTATGCAATTTGTCTAAGTAAAAAGCGTCTTATGAATGTTTGGTTCAACAATTTTTAGTTGGCATTAAAAAAGGTTCTATGAGAATTTGCCAAGACCCCATAAATAAACATTAAACACGAGATGTCTTTTGTAACCACAATCCTCAGGGCAGATTCCTTTTAAATATAAGTGCACAGCTGGAGTTAAAATGATACCACATCTTAAGAGGGTTTTGCCATAACTTGTAAGTTTAAAAAATTAACTACTTCCTTATATAAATCTTTCCCATAATAGGTACATTTATGTGCACAACCCAGAGACTAGTTAAAGTATCAGATTTTGATAGGAAAAGGATTTAGGAGGAAAGCTCACAGATTCAAAACAATGCATGCTTTTCTATACTCCTTTATGTTTCAAGGTAATTTGACATGCATTATGACAAGTTGGTTTTCACAATAACCCTTCAAGTCAAGTATTACTGTTCCCAGATAATAATTCCAGAGAAGTGACATGGCAGATATTTGCTTCAGATTGGATATAGTCCTCTGACTTTATGATAACTGCTTTCTAAGAATACTACAGTGCTAATCCATGCCCATGTGAACAGCAGTTTGGATTTAAAACATCTCTCTTCTTAACCACTATGATATTCTGGTTCTTTCCTCTCATTCTAGCAACTCAGGCATTACCAGTATTTTTAATTTGGGGTGTCATTTTTCCCTTTGCAGGAGCAGATCAGTTTGGTTGGGAAGTGCTTAAAAAACTGTTAGTATTTGCAATATTTACTAGAAAGACATCAACACTAATTTCAGGAAGTAGGGATATGCTTACTCCTGACTTGTTTGCTACTGAATCCACAGCACAGAGACAGTTCTCAGCATTTAGTGGTGGACAGTCAGTAAATTATTCTGATAGAAAGGATAAGAAACTGAATCCTATACACACTCGTAACTCAGTGTGGAAAAGATGGTCCTCTGAGCCATCGAATTTGCTCCTTCAAATCTTGAAGCTTTTCTTCCTTGTTTATTTACAACATTGGCACTGATTCAAGATGGTTTATCAATAAATAATTTGCATTTATCTTGCTTTTCTACAGTTGGCCTACTGTGTAAATCTTCTCCTCATTTGATGGTTTACTTTTGAATGGTGATAATTCGTTCTCACCAGGCTTCTGGTTCTTCTAATGTTTTATAGCTTCCTAAATGTGTACAAAAGATAGGAAGATATGTTAGTGAACTAAACCCTCCCTGACGAGCTTCCAAGGTCACATTCAAAGTAGTATCTTGTTTTTATTAGCCATATACTAGTTTTCTCATCCCAAATTGTAAAGTGCAAATAGAAGCATATTGGGAAGAAATATTATCATAGTTTTATTCTTTAGGAATCAATATTGCTGTATTTAGAGCAGTCTGCTATTTGGAGCACCGTTTTGTTATTATTAGCCCACGTAATATTACTTGATTTTCTTTTAAAAATGCACTTTTATTAATCTGTGGCTTTGACTGATTTGTAATTCTGTTAGTAACAATATCTAATTCATTTTTCTAGAGTACTTTTTATATAAACCCCTAAACTACCTTCCTTTATCCACCAATCATCGCCATTTATTCAAGAAAAACAAGCACTGTCTCCAGCAGAGTTTGTGTATCTTCAAGCCTTTTTCTATGTATATGCAAACTGTATACATTGACCTGTGAGAAGTTTGTATTTGTGTGTGTGTGTGTGTGTGTGTGTCTGAATTTTATCTTTTTTAAAATTTAAAAATGTTTTGGTGATTTTGTCTATGACATTACCTACCAGGCAACCTCATTCTCCTTCATAATATTTCACAGTATAACGTGTCATCTATGCCATATAATATCCTGCTACTGAAAATCATTCAGATGGATAAAAATTTTGCTCATCAACAATAATGCTGCTATGAATGCCCTTAGAATACCATCCTTATGATTGCCAGATTTAGCAAATAAAAATATTGCATAAACAAAATAAAATTATTATTTAGCTTTAATTTAAATGTAATGAAAACTTCAATCTTTATCTGGAAAAACTACTCCTTATGCAGATGAGCAAGTTTATTATAGAGTATATATAAAACATGGAATGGCTAGAAAAATTAATAAGCCTTTTTTTAATTTTAAAGTTTTTGCCTTCTGTCCTTCTAAATCTTAGTATCAATTTCTACTTTGTTGCATTTTTTCCTAGCCTCATGAGTTGAAAGCTAGTTAAATTTATCGTTCATAAAAATTGTGTATTTAGTTCTACATGCTTAAACTTCAGTCACCTTCAAAGTACTCGTTGACTCTTTTTCCACTGCTCAAAACAGTTTTTAAACTGGTCAATTTTGATGCCTTTTAGTGAGTCTGCCATTTTTTGTTTCACCTCTTCCACACCAGCAAAACATTTCCCTTTGATGACTTTTTTCGTGAGGGTTGGGGAGGAAGTCACTCGGAATGAGATTGGGTGAATAAGGAGGGTGGGCATGGAGGTCATGCTGTTTTTTGGTCAAAAACTGTTGAACATTCAGAGTGTTGTGTGCAGGCATGCTGGTAAATCACTCACTATGAGATGGGAAAATGCATTGAGTTTCCAAAAAAGTTCACTGAAATAGAATGCAGCCTCATACAACAGTGCCAGATGGTATACTGATGTGGATGGGTTTCTAGAATACTTAATTGACAGGGGAATCCTGTACTACAAGATGCCTGCTCCCCAAAAGGTAATTCTGCTTTTTTGGGGGGTCTCCCTTGCTTATCACAAATATACATGTGTGTGTGTGTGTGTGTGTGTGTGTGTGTATATATATGAGCTCACATACTATTATTTATATATATATCTATTAAGAAAGTATGCACATCTTAAGTGTACAGCTTGATTTTGTTTCATAAGCTTTACATACCTGTGTAACTAACCAGCAGATGAAAAATAGGAATCTTACCAAAAGCCCCCATGGTCTCATCTTCCAATCACTAGCAACCACACACTCTCTACCTCATCAAACACACATACCAAAGAGTACCCAATATTTTTACTTTCAACAGCTTAGATTACTTTTGATAGTTTTGTTCTTCACATAAAAGGAATCATAACATACATAACCTTATGTGTCTGTTTTTTTCTGATCAACATTTTGTGAGATTTTTGATATGTGTGGTTTCTAATAAGATTTTTTTTATTGCTGTATAGTATTCATCTGACTTTGATCTATTTTTGTAAAAGAACACAAAAGTCTATAGCTTTTCTAACCTCATTCCACAAATTTATGTCAGGTAGTATTCTCATTTGTTCCTAAATCAATTCTAAATTGTGTTTAAAATAGTGTTTATTAAATATTTAGAGTTGAGTGTTTTGTAATGTATGTGTTTTAGAGTCCCTTTTTTTCTCTTTTGTGCCAATTGATACCTAACTCCTCTTGGTGGATTATTCCTTTTATCCATTTAAAATATTACTCTTCACCCTGTCAAAATGTTGAATTCTAATTTTTGCCAATCCAAGTATCATCAATATTCTTATGCCATTTTGGTTTTTTGGTGTGAATTTAATTTCCCCTTACATTGTTTAGAAGTATAGAGAATACTTGTTTGATTTATAACTTGATTATGTTTCATTACTCAGTTTGTGCTTCCACATACAGATGAATTTAGCTCATTTCCTCATTTTATAAACACTACTAAGAGACTTTATTTATATTTTAGTGAGTACTCTAAGAATTAAGAAACGAATGTATTTTTACTCAAATTTTATAGTTAATCCACACACATTTTCTCTCTAAATCAATCAAGACTGTCCAATTTTTCATGCTAAATTCTTATTTATAATGAGCTATTGATGCTGTCCATCATTTTAGTTCTAGACTATTATTGCTTCTTTTTAAAAATCACCATTTATTTTCACTTAGATTTTCTTAATAGCCTTTGCTTCCAAAACTCATTGTCTTCCTTTGGTTTCTATTTAAGATTTTGTTGATTACATCTTCCAGTATTTCTTTCAGTGCTACTCTAGAGATATATTGTTTATGATTATTGATATACTAGGTATTGTTTTATTTTACTATGTACTCATATTTGAAAAATATTTTGTCAGGGCAAGGAATAATAAATTCCAAGTTAGTTTCCTTAAGGACTCTGATGATCTTTATCCATTCTCTTTTTGTATGGAGTGATGCTGATTAAAGTGTGATATCAAGAGTATTCTTGTCACATTAAGATACATTGTTTTATGTTTATTTGTGTGCTTGTCTTTCTGAACCTTTCAGTTCTCTCCTCCTCCTTTCCCATCTCCTCTTCCCCTCCTTCTCCTTTATAATTAGTGTTCTAAAATTGCACCCACATGTATTTAGATACATGAACATCTTTGTTTATTTTATTTATTTTTTATTTTTTGAGTTGGAGTCTCACTGTCACCCAGACTGGAGGGCAGTGGCCGCTCCTGGCCACTGCAGCCTCGACCTGCTGGGCTCCAGCGATCCTTCCGCCTCAGCCTTCCGAGCAGCTGGAACTACAGGCGTGCGCTGCCACGTCCGGCTAATTTTTTTTTAATTTATTGTAGAGATGAGGTCTTGCCAGGTTGCCCAGGCGGGTCTCGAACCCACGGGCTCAGGCAATCCACTCCCCTCAGCCTCCCAAAGCGCGGGATTACAGACTGAGCCACTGAGCCCGGCTCATTTTTGTTTATTTTAAAGAAAATTGTTTATTCATGATTCTTGACATGCAATACCCCTTCTCAGACTGGGAATTCATGTATTATTTCTGTCCTGGATAGAATTTCCTATAATTATTTTATCATTCCCTTATTTTAATTTTCTCTAGTTTCCCCTTCAATTCCTATTAAATAGATGTCAGAAATAGTAGAACTCCATAACTTTTATGCTGTCTTTTGTTTGTTCTTTTTAAATATTTGTTCTGTTCCTTTTTAGACGGATTAGTTCAGCTTTATCTTGTAACTCGAAGTTAACCCTGGGATTCATTGTCCTGTTTATATCAATATTCACATTTTTATTTCTGAAATCTATGGTTGCATTTTTATAGGCATATATTATCTCACATCTCGTAATGTATTCATTTTAAGTCTTATTTAAAGATTTATTAAGTATTATTTCTCTTACTTTTGTAAACTCTGCTCTTTTAAATGCCAGTTTAACCAGCTGTTACATTGCTAAGTATTTTCTGTGCCTGGGATTTTTTAAACAATTATCAATGTTTAGTGGTCTTATTTTATTTTTATTTTGGTTTCTACCTGTTTTTAAAGGCAACATATTTTATTTCAAATTAGTTATTCTCATTTTATAATAACTGTATCACTGTGTTTGATGAGCCTATGGTTTCAAGAGCTGAGACCTAGTATGTAAAATGTCCACATTTGAGTGATTATCCTACATATTAAAAATACTCTGCTTTCAATTTTTAAAAAATAAAGACCTTCTCTCTCACGTTTAGTCTTTTTTTTTTTATTTTTTTTGCTGAAATTTAAAGTCTTTTCTTCTTACTATGGTTGGATAATAATTATGGTGATTTTCTGTTTTCTAATTAGGAATCCTTTGACAACGATGTATTGAGATGCTTAGTGGCCTATTTTCCCAAACATGTTTTCAAGGCTCTTCCTACGCCAGACCAATCTCCTGAAGACTCTCATATGAGAAGTCCAAAGAGGGTATGCTTATTAACAGGTGTTCCAGGTAAATCTTATAATCTGGCAAATTCAGAGTAAGCAATTCCTCTAGAAGGATGGCAGAAATCCACAGAACCTGAACTCTCACTCTGGGAGGGAGCAGACCCTTGTTTCATTGGGTCAGTGATGAGATTAAACTGAAATTTCAGCTCAGTAAAGTTTTAGGCCCTTGGCAGGGAAGCGCTCAAACATCTGCTGAATGTGATATTTTAATGCCTAATTGTTGACACTGACTATGCTTTGTGGCATTTGTGATTCAAAATTATTTTTCTGACATTTGACAAAGGAGGTATGCCCCACTAAACTGCTTCCACCTGCTAACATGGGTGCATTTTGAACAGGGTTAACTGAGGTGCACCATTTGGAAATAGTTTGCAAAAAATGCCTCAATTCTCTTGGGGACATAGCCTGTGTGTCTTGTGGTTTCTGAATGCTTCAAGGCTTAAATTTGAGCTCTGTGTCAATCAACTAGGAATCAAGAAAGAAGACTGGATAACAGTTTTAATAATCCAAACAATTTTTGAACATTGTAAAGTTTTGTTGCCATT
The DNA here is from genome assembly GCA_963574415.1 of Tarsius wallacei. NCBI lineage: Eukaryota > Metazoa > Chordata > Mammalia > Primates > Tarsiidae > Tarsius > Tarsius wallacei. Next base: position 12,282 of record CAUYQG010034445.1, on the reverse strand, counting down.
TGATATCACCAGCATACTAGTCCTAGTATGGAATTTTATGACATACTGTGTAATACTTTGTCATTCTCAGAGGCTGATTGCCTGGACTTCACAGCAAGCACTAATAGCCCGTTTTGGCTAAAGCTGATAAAAATAATGCTAGAAATGGCTTGAATCATCATCCTTGAATCCACCTGAGGTAAAAAGTTTGCTTCCCACAGCTATTCTTATCAAGAAGGCAGATAGACAAATGTCAAACAGTTTGAAGGTTTAATTTGTTTAAAGCAAGAGTCAAAACTTGATGCATTCTGTGCAGGGTTTTTATTTATTTGTTCATTTATTTTTCAGAAAATGAATGGGAAGGGATGGGGCAGAGAAGATATGCAAATTCTCTGAATATGCATTCAGGTAATGGAAATATTATGACTACCCCATGTTGCATTCAGCACATTTATTTGTGAAGCATTACTTAATTAAAATTCTAAGTGATTAAATATGAGTGTGTTGTGGCTTAGGTAATATTTTTCATATGTATTTTTTTCTTTTTTTGGAGGCAAAGAAAAAAGGGCTAGTTGTAGGCGAAGAGAAAAGGCCAGTTTTAAGGAAAAACATAAATTGTATTAAAATTAACTTTATGCCAGGAGCAGTGGTTCATGCCTGCAATCCCAGCACTTTGGGAGGATGAAGCAGGAGGATTGCTTGAGCCTAGAAGTTCAAGACCAGTCTAGCAACACAGCGAGACTTTAACTCTACCTAAAATAAAACAAAACAAAACTAAACAAAACTAATTTTAGTTGGCTCCCAAGGTTTGCCTTCTCCTCAATGACATTATCTTTACCACCCATGCTTATGTAGGTCAGACCTGAAAACTGCAGAATGGCCCTTCGGGTAACCCTGGGGCTCTGAACATAGAAGTTCAGAAACAAAACTCTAGGAGCTGCAATACACATAGTAAAGGTTCATATTGCTGACAAATTAAAGCCTAACCATTATTTCATAATTATAATGATTAATAATATTACTCTTAATAAACTAAAAGCTAAATGTTTTATAATGATAATAAAATATTCCTGCTTATGGTAAGAAATGTAAGAAGTAGCAGAGAAAAAATAGAAAAACACCACTCAGAGGTAACTATTGATACCATGCTGGTATATTTCCTAACAGTGTATTTTCTATGTACATTTCTGTTTGTTAGAATTATCTTCTTATAAACATTATAAAAGTCAACACTAACTGAAACTGACTTAACTCTCCCTACCCTCCAAGAGTAATAAATTTTGATTCAGAGCATGGAAAGCATATAAAAAACCCAGTGTTGACTCCCATCTGTCCTTCACTTCCTCAGAAATTACTGCATTTTTACATCACTCCTTGGGTGGTCAAACCTGGCTGCCAAGTTCAAAGAGCTTCCCATCTTTATGATGAGTTTATAATGTCCAGATATTCATTTAAGAGTAATGTTTAGAAGAGGCATTCTTTTGGGAGATTGGAGGAAAAAGGTATATGAATTTGCTTTATGAGTAAACTGTGTCTTCTCTCACCAGTGCCTTCCTTAGCAATGATAGTCCTCAGTGAGACCAAGGACCACAATTGGTTTTTAAAAAAATTTTAGTTGTCACTTGAAGATACACACTAGCAGGAAGAATCTATATTCAGGACTGCATTGATCCCCCATCCTTCTTTCAGGAATAATCATAATAAACTTATAACGATGATAGAAGCAATGAACAATTTTTGCAATTTTGAATTATTTTTTTTTTTTGTCAGCCTACAAAGGCAGAACTCAGAACCTTCCAAAACTGGAGGACTCAGGAACTCAGGTGCGTTCGTTTTTTAAATCATGAATGAAAATGAAATAGTCTGGCCAAGACTGAAGGCTGAAATGTGCTAACATAGTGAATATGCACATGCATTTGCACTACAAGGGGGGACATCCCAAAAATTGAATTTATATATAAAAAATGGTGTACTTATTCTTACATGTATAAACTTCAGCCACCTTCAGAGTGCCCTCTGTTTGATGCAATACACCTACCCAGATGCTTTTTCCACCGCTCAAAATAGTCTTAAATTCATCGATTTTGATGCCTTTTAGTACTTCTACCTTTCTTTTTTTTATCATTCACATTGGCAAAACATTTCCCTTTGAGAACTTTTTCATTCAGGGAAACAAAAAAATGTCGATAGGGGTAAGATAGAGTGAATAGAGGGAGTGGACCATGGGGGTCATGCCGCTTTTGGTAAAAAACTCCAGAACACTCAGTACGGTGTGGACAGGTGCGTTGTCGTTGTGGAAGCACCAGTCACCTGTTTGCCACAACCTGAGAGGCTTCTTCCGCAAATCATAATGCAATCTTGTAAAAACTTCCAGGTGAAAACCTTGGGTTGACCGTTTGATCCAGAGGAACAAATTTCAAATGTACTAAAAAAGGGTCCGTCCTCCAAATGATAATTCCAGTTATTTTGGGGCCCCCTTTGTAAGTACCATAAAAATGTATGAAACCACTTTGACACTCAGAGCATACCTACTAAGGATAAATTTTTTGTGAATGTAATAGTTATCCATTTTTCAATATGAACCATTTAGATCCATTCTTCCTACAAAATTACACTGATTACATTGCATTACAAATCACAAAATGTATTTCCATTGGGGATCTTAGTGACTACTTATCTTCCTGGGTTCATGACAAAGGACTCAAACACATTATGATTTATGTGTTGCCTTTCTAGAGTACAGCACAGTTTGGGGTGGTGAGAAGAACAAGGACAGAAGTGCTAAGCCTCAGCTACATGTAAGATCAGGAACTATTAGGAAATATCTCCTAAAATGGGAGCACGACACTATTGGATCACTTACATAATTTCCTCTGTTAGGGTTCTATTATTAAACACAGTTTCCAAGTTTGTTTAAGATCACAGAAATTTTTTTTTTCTTGAGTTGGAGTCTCACTCTTCGCCCAGGTTGGAGTTCAGTGGCACGCTTACGGCCACCCCAGGGTTGACCTGCTGGGCTCAGGCAATTCTTCCGCCCCAGCCTTCCAAGTAGCTGAAACTACAGGTGTGCACTACCACCCCCGGCTAATTTTTGTTTTATTGTAGAGATGAGGTCTCACCAAATTGCCTAGGCTGGTCTCAAACCTGTGGGCTCAGCAATGCACTCACCTCAGCCTCCCCAAAGTGATGGGATTACAGTCCGTGCCTCCAATCCTGGCCCACAGAAAACTTTTAAAGAGGATTAAAACAAATGAAACATATAAATAATTGGCTGGCAAGTAGATACCTCATTTCATCAAAAGTAATCTAAGGTTGGAACAAGAAAAATAAATTTTAAAAATTATAGCACTTACTGATCAATAATGCACATCATTTTGGACTAAAGAAGTCAAAATACTCTGCCCAGGAAACAAACTTACACCTACATAATTGCCCAGAATTAAGTATCCAATGCAAATAAAAATCATGCCACTAATGTCCAATTACAGGAGATAGTTTGTCAGAGGTAGCCTATCATAACTTTCCCAGTCAGATGATGTCTCGAATATAACTCAGCATCGAGACTTCTTGTTATGCTTATTTCTGATCAAGTATGCTTGAACTGGAACTACCGGATGAGTCTTTAAAAACAGGAATTAGATCTTTAAATGGAACTTTGAGAAAGGTTATAATTAAAATATCCCTTATTCCTCTTTAATTTCGAGCACAGAGTGATACTACATGTAAAAAATATTTCCCACTCTCATATTGTCTCTGCCATTAATATTATTGCTCTTATAAAACACTGATTGAGCACTCAGTGTGCTATGCACCTTTATAAGTATCTTATATAATTTAATCTGTACAACAGGATTCAGTAGGAGATGCTATTACTAGCTTCATTCCATGGTGTGGGAAATTGAGGATTAGATAGTTTAGATAACATATTCCCAACCACAGAGCCATGAAAATACTCCAGGAGAAGTCAAACCAAGCCTTGATTGACATCAGACTTGGATTTCCATTTTCAAGTTTTTGAAAGTTGAAAGGAACCGGTCTTCTATAAGTGCCACCAAACACACCAGGAATTTTGCCTTCAATACCACTTATAGAATAAAAATTATATAACATTAAATAAAGTTTGAAAAAAGAAAGCACAAAAAGTATTTATAATTTATCAAACAATAGGAAAACTATTTTTGCTTTTACATATGCACCTATTATTATTAATGTACACATTAAGTTTATACAATAATATACCATGTACTATTTTATATATTTTGTCTTCTCTTCACTTAGTGTCACACTGTAAACAGTTGTGTGGAAACATAGTTATTACAGTTATTATTTTTGAATGACTAAAGTAAGTTTATTAAAGAATTTATGTAACCATCCATTTATTGTTGGACATTTGATAACAAATACAAGCAATATCAATAGAAAATATACAGAAATTTAAACTAAGTTAATTCTTATAGGTTAATGTGTAAAAGCTCTGTGAATTATTTTAATTTATATTCTTAAATTATTTTCAGAAAAATAAACAATAAAAAGTCTCTTCACAAAAAGTTTTTCTTCTTTGAATATTTGGTTTATAAGCATTCCTAAAACTTACATTTTAACTATTTTTTTTAAACAGGATAATAATGTTCAACCAGTGCTAAAGTGCAGTTATTTGATCTATAACTCAGGGACTATATACATTAGAGTTTAGCAAGAGAAGCTAACAACTTAGAAACTACCAAAACTCAGAAACTTTTTCACTTTATTGTGACCAAAGTGAATTTAACTGTGTACACAAGATTTTAGTATTTAGTGAGTGAGAGTCGTAGGGTGGAAGAATTTTATTCATAAATATTATCAGCAGACATGCAAAAATATGACAGTGTTTTTAAGAAAATACATTTTTATTTTAGAGATGTGGGATACAAGCGAGGATTAACTACACAAGTAGGCTGCATGCAGGTGAAGTTTGGGCTTCTAGCTGGCCCTCACTCCCCCTGGTATAGGACCAGGTACGCTTTGTGTTGTTATGTGGCCCCCCACCCTCCTCCCTTTCCTGGCAGTGTACAAAGACTGCTGATCCTCCCTTGTGCTAATATGATAAATGTTCAGGGCCCATTTATGAGTGAGAACATGTGGTATTCAGTTCTTTGTTTCTGTAATAGATCATTTAGTATCATGGTCTCCAACTCCATCCAATTTGCTGCAAAGTTCATGATTTCCCATCTTTTTAATAAACATTTTGAAGTATAATTTACATACAATAAGATGAACCCATTCTAAATGTGCAGTTCAATGAGTTTTGATGAACATATACTTTCATGTAGTTATCACTATAATCAAGATACATAATATTTCCATTACCCTGATAATTTCTTTTTTTTTCTCAACAAGCTGAGCCCTGAAAAATTCTGGTCTGGTGTCTGATTCTATGAATTAGATTTCCTTTTCACTACAGTATCACATAATGGAAAACATGTAATGTGTAATTGTGATGTGTCAACGACACTGTGCCAGGGAGTACTCAGATGAAGCATTATTACTGGGAGTGTCTGTGATGATGTCTCTGGATGAGATTAGCATTTGAGTCAGTGAATTCGGTGGTTTCTAAATAAGGAATTTTATTATTGGTTCCTAAATCCATGGAACACTAGCCTTCACCCAACAAGTGAAAAGCCCTTATCCCTTCTCTAGTTTCTGTAGAAATCTCCAAGGAAGGGAAGGAGAACATGTGTCACTGCTTGTGGTTCTACCTCCCTTCTGTTCTAGCTGACGCCACATGCCTCCACTGCCATGAACTGTTCACGAGTATCCTGGGAGTGCCCACCATCCCTTAACCTCTGATGTTCCCAGGCCATCAATTTTTACCTCTGCTCTTCGATGGTCTTCTTCTCTTAGGTCACATGATGCTATAGTTCCACCAACAAAGATATTTAAGCTGTCCACAGTGATGTTGACCAGACTTTGATCTCTTGAGTCCCTAAACCCCTTTATCTCTCTGTCTTTGTCTCTCTTCTAGAGTTATTGAACTTTCCTATTAATATAACTATTTAAAAGTAGTCTTAGCCTTTGCAGTGTGTGTGTGTGTGTGTGTGTGTGTGTGTGTGTGTGTGTGTGTATCACATGTGAGTATTTAGGAGTGGGGCATGGGCTGCACCAGAGTTACGTTTACCAACAATGTCTTCTGGCACCACTGATTTCCTCAACACAGGAATTGAACATGTGGTAGAAGTAGGTGCTTCTATTGAAATTTTTCTCCCTGGGAGAGCTCATTGCCTCCATCTATAAAGCTGGTTTTTCTCAGGTCTCCTTCACTATATGTTAGATTTGTTGTATATATCTAAATCCCCAACCTTAGATAAGTTTTAATTGGAGTAACATTTTACTAGTTGATAATAATTGTTATTGAAGGATATACAAATATCAAATAAATTTAAGATAAATGTTTGACCTTTTTATTTATGAAAAGTAAATTTAACTATTTTATTGATTCCCTGCTCTAAAAAAATCAAAAGAAACTACTCAAAGAAATTCAAGAATAATCAGAACACATTGCCCAAGTGTACCGATGTTAAAGATTATAAGACACTGATTTAAATTAAGGCATAACAGATTAAGCATGTATTTCCTTATGTTTTTTGTTTGTTTGCTTTATGTTGATATAAAGGAATAGCTGATGCTGGTAATTTATAAAAAAAGAAGTAACGCAATGTTCTGTAAACTGTACAAAAATCATGGTGCTGATGTCTGCTCAGCTTCTGGTAAGGGCTTTTGTCTTGCATCAAAACATAGTGGAGGAAGTCAAGGGTGAAACGGGCACATGAGAAGAGGCAACAAACCCAAGGGCATCCTGGCTTTATAACAACCCACTCTTGGAGGAAATGATCCATTCCCCCAAGAATGAATCCAGTCTCATGAAAGCAAGAAATCACTACCACCAGAATGGCTATTCAGGAAGGACACTTCCCTATGACCCATAACCCTCTTCCGAGGACACGTCTCCCAACAATGTTACACTGAAGATTAATTTCAACATGTAATTTGGTGTAGAAAAATTATATCCAAACCATAGCAACTTATTACCTGTTCACCTATTAAATTAGGAAAGATTTTTAAAAATCAAATTGAATGTTTTGGCCTAGCATTTCTACTTTGAGTAATAAATTGCAATGAAATATGAAATGTGAGCAACATCAGGTATTGAATGAAGAACAATTTGGAATTGTAAACAACTTTCATATTTAAAAAGGGGGTATTATACAGCCATGAAAATGCATGCTTACAAAACTTATAAATAGAAAGACAAAATATTTATAGCAAAACATTAAGAAAAATTATAACAGAAGCTCACATTAATAGCCTATTTTAAACTTTGTGATAAAATATACATAGAAAGAGACTGAAAAGAAATATCCCAAATTGTTGACTGTTAGTACTGTACTTGAAAGAATTATTTTGTTATTAATACTTGGTTTATTTTATTTTATTTTCTTTGAGTTGGAGTCTCAAGACAAAAATACCAGAAAAATATTTAAATAATAAAGACATAAGCAATATAGTAATGGTATAAATAAGGTGTTTCATGAGGACCAACCATAAAATAAATATTCTAACTTGTTCTATCAGTAGACTTTAATAAAGAAGCTGACACATGAGCAGAGGTTTCAATTTGGTAGGGAAGATTTCAAAAGATAAAAAATGAGAATAAAAATTAAAATACTAGAGACATGTGGTTCTGAATATGAAACACATGATTGAGAAACATAATGCAGTGGGATGTAGCAGACATGTAAGAGGATATGAGAGCTTTTCAAAAACAATTATCCCTGACCATTCGTGGAGCATAAACCACAGGACAGTTTCTTCAGACTAGAATGCAATTGTTATAAAACAAATCAAAGCATTGTCTTTTAAAAAGTATTATATCATAGAAACCTCAGATACTCCCTCATATGGAAGGCCACAGATACAACTCCCCACCAAAAGAATCAGCTAGAGTGACACTATTGTCATCGTCTTCTACCCATCCTCCCTCTTGGATACTGCTTACTTTTCCGTGTCAGCGATGACACAGTTCCTGTTGGTCACTCAGTCATTCATGTGGCTCTAAAAGGGCTGTTTATTCCTTTTTGTGTGCACATCGCCTGCCTTGTTTCCCTTTCCCCCACACACCTTAGTGCCTAGAGAAGATGTTGTCTTTGATGAGACTTTCCCCAACTCATCCTCCTCATCATACTACCAAATTTCTGTGAAGAGTTGTGCTGCTAGCTAATGTGGTTTTCCACAATTTAAAATGAAGCATCAGCAGAATGGATAGAAAAGGGCAGGATCAAAAAGTATGTAGGAAGGGAGATTGGGTTTAAAAAGGGCAGAGTGAGGTGAGAAATAAAGTGTGTGGCCTGCATGTTAGGCACTAGCAAAATAAAGAGGAATGGGCAGAGGAAGTGAAAGCTGAGATTGTTTAGAACTTGTTTGAAATTTGAAAATACAAGTTCTCTAGTTTTGTTTTGTTTTGCTTTTTCTCCTTTTTCTCCTTTTTCAAGATTGCTTTTGGTATTCAGGGTCTCTGGAGATTTCATAAGACTATTAGGGTGAACGTTCCTATTTCTGTATATAAAGCTTATTGAAATTTTGACAGTGATTGTATTGAATCTGTAGATCACTTTGGGTGGTATTGACATCTTGACAATATTAAATGTTTATATCAAATCACTTTTATATTCAAATTATGAGCATGAGATGTGTTTCTACTTATGTTTCTTCTTTAATTTTTTTAGCAAAGTTTTGCAGTTTTCATTTTAAAAGCCTTTCACTTCCTTGGTTAATTAATGTCTAGATGTGTTATTCCTTTTGATGCTATTGTAAATATAATTGTTCTTGTAGTTTCCTTTCATGCTGTTCACTGTTAGTACATAGAAATGCAACTGATTTTGTGCATTGACTTTGTATCCTACCACTTTGCTATGTCCACTCATTAGCTCTAACAGATTTTTGCGACATCTTTAGAGTTTCTTACATATTCAATTATATTATCTATGAGCAGAAATAATTTTACTTCTTTTCCAATTTAGATGCCTTTCATTTATTTTTATTGGCTAATTGCTCTAGCTAGAACTTCTAATACTAGGTTCAATAAGATGGTGAAAGCAGGCATCCATTTCCTGTTCTTGATCACAGAGAAAAGGTTTTTAGACAGTCACCATTGAGTATGATGATTTCAGTGAATTTTTTAATATAGTTTTGTTATGCTGAGGTATTTTTCTCTATTTCTAGTGTGTCAGGTGTTCTTATGAAAGGTGTGGAACTTTCCACAAATGCTTTTTCTGCATTAATTCAGCTGACTGCACTATCTTTTATTCATTCTGTTAATGTCCTGTGTTATACTGATCTATGTTCATATGTTGAACCAGCCTTGCATTCCAGGCCATGATATATAATTCTTTGAAATGCTGCTGAATTCAGCTTGATAGTATTATATTCAGAATTTTAACATCAATGTTTATAAAATATACTAGACTATAGTTTATTTTTATGTCATATTTTGGTCTGGCTCTGGTATCAGGATAATGCTAACCTTGTAAAACAAGTTAAAAAGTGTTACTTCCTTTTCAATTTTTTGAAAAAATTTAAGAATTCATATTGCTTCTTAAAACATGTTTACTAGAATTCATCAGTGAAGTTATCAGGTCCAGGGATTTTCTTTTTCTGGAGATTGTGTATTACTGATTTAGTCACTTTATTATTCAGGTTTTCTGTGTTGTTTTAATTTCATCTTCATAGGATTTGTGTTTTGTGTTTCTAGAAGTTTGTTCATTTCATCTAAGTTATTGAATTTGTTGACATATAATTATTTGTATTACTCTCCTATAATCCTTCTTAATTTTGTATAATTGGTAGTAATGTTCTATATTTTAGTAATTTGAGTCTTCTCTCTGCTTTTCTTAGTACATCTATATAAAGGTTTGTCAATTTTGTGTATCTTTTCAAAGAATCAACTTTCAGTTTCATTTATTCTCTATATTTTTTCTCTTCTTTATTTTGCTTATATCTACTTTAATTGCTTATTTTCTTCTTTCTGTTTGCTTTGGATTCAGTTTGTTCTTCTTCTTTTAGTCCCTTAAGTTGTAAAATTAGTTGTTAATTTAAGAACCTTCTTGTTTTTTAATGTATTTATACCTATAAATGTCTCTCTTATCTTGATGTTACTGCATCTCATAAGTTTGGTAGATTGTCTTTTCATTTTCATTCACCTCCAATTATTTTCTAAATTCTCTTATGGTTTCCTTTTTTATCCATGGTTTGTTTAAGAGTATGTTCAATTTCCACAGTATTGCGAATTTTTCAATTTTACTGCTGTTATTGATTTTAAATTTAATAAATTGTGGTTAGAAACAATATTTTGTATGATATTTACCTTTTAAATCTGTTGAATCTGAACTTTGGCCTAACATATGGTCTATCCTGAAAATTTCTTGAGTGCACTTGTGAGGAATGTATGTATTCTTGTTGTCAAGTAAATTGTTCCATATATGTTCATTAGGTCAATTGTTTATTCTATTGTTTAAGACCATTACTTATTTATTTTTATCTCTTTTTTAAAATTTTATTTTGAAGATGTGAGGTACAATTCAGGATTAGGTATACAAGTGGTCCTCGTACAGGCAATGTTTGGGCCTCCCTTTGGTCCCCACTTTGCCTGATTTGAGATCAGATACCCTTATTGATGTTGTATCCCTCCCACCCCCATCCTGGCAGTATCCCACTACTGCCAATCCCTTTCTTATAGTATCATGGAAAAAATGTTCGCTTTTGAGTGAGAACATGTGTTCACTTATGAGTGAGAACATGTTCTTTGTTTCTGTGATCACTGAGTATGATGAATTTAAAGTCCTCTATTTAATTACTTATTTTCTGTCTGCATATACTATTCATTTGAGAACATGCTGAGACTGGAGTATTAAAATCTGCAACTATTACTGCAGAACTGCTTATTTCTCCCCTTAGTTCTTTCAATTTTTGCTCCATATATTTTGATGGTCTATAATTAGTTGTGTAAAAGTTTATAAATCTTATAACTTCTTGTTGTATAGAAACTTTTATTAATATTGTATATAAAAATTCCCCTCATTGTCTCTTGTAATCGTTTTTATTTAAAGTCTATTTTGTCTGATACTAGCAAAACCACCCATGCTCTCTTTTGGTTACATTAGAATATTTTTTTCAATTATTCACTTTTAATCTATTTGTATCTTTGGATGTAGGGTATGTTTCTTATTGATGGCATATAAATAGATGATTTTTCTAATCCTTTGTGTCAACCTGTCTTTTGATTGGGAAGTTAAATTTGTTTATATTAAAATCATTATTGAGGCCAGGTATGGAGGCTCATGCCTATAATCCCAGCACTTTGAGAGGTGGAGGCAAGAGGATTGTCTGAGCCCAGAAGTTCAAGACTAGCCTGAGAAACTTGATGAGACCTCTTCTCTACAATAAACAAATAATTAGTGCTTGCAGTTCCATCTACTTGGGAGGCCAGGCAGAGAATCACTTGAGCACAGCAGGTTGAGGCTGTAGTAGCTGTGAGTGTGCCAGTGCACTTCAGCTCCAGGCTGGGTGACAGAGTGAGACTCTGACCAAAAATAAAAAAATTAAAAAAAAAAAAAAAATATATATATATATATATGGAAGGACTTTCTTTTGTCATTTTGGGATTTGTTACCTATATGTTTTATGCCTTATAACTATTTTGTCTCTTATTTTCTGTCCTCTTTTGTGTCTTGTTAATATACACTGTAGCTGTTTTCTTTTTCATTATGATGGTGATTAACTTTAAAATCCTAAGATTATAATACCAGCTTAATTTATACCAGCTTAATTTCAATAACATACAACAACTCTGCACCTTTCCAGTTCCATCCCAAGCTGTTTTGGTGGTTGTTGTCACAAACTACATCTTTGTACATTTCGTGCTCTAAACATAAAGGAATAATTATTTGACATGCATTAGTCTCTTAAATTATGTAGCAAACAAAATATGGAGTTACAAGCCAAAGTTACAATAGAACTAATTTTTATACTAATATATTTTAAAATTTACTCATTTATTAAATCAAGTAGAAAACAAAAAATGTACTTTCAAACTGTCATTACTATAATATGAGTTTTAATAATTGCCTATTTTTGACCTTTATTGAGCTCTTTATTTCTTCATATGGCTTATATTTACTGACTAGTGCTTTTGTCATTTTGTAGGACTCTCATGAGCATTTCTTATAGTCTGGATTTAGCAATAACAAACTCCTTTAACTTTTGCTTCTCTGA
>CAUYQG010034443.1:0-14660 GCA_963574415.1 Tarsius wallacei | reverse complement strand
GGCTGGCAAGTTTGTAGAGAGAAGAAAAGGAAAGAGAAAGAAAGAAGATCTAGTTTATAGAGAGAAGAAAAGGAAAAAGAAAGAAAACAAACAAAAACTAAATTAAAAAGGAAAAGCTAAAAAAAAGGGGGGGAGGGCCAGACCGAAAGGGATGGAATCGAGTTAGTAAACTAACAGAACCAATATAGTACACTTTGAAACTTTTCATTTAAGTTCAATGTCCTTTCATTTCTGATTTCTGGCTGTTTTTTCCCCAAGCTGGCAAGTTTATTCAGTGGGTCAGTTTCACATTTTGGTGTTGTTACCTTGAGTCGCCAGCAGGTGGTGCTGTCTCAGGCTCCAGGTGGTCTTTATCTCAGTTGCTTGTACCACGGTGGGGGGGGATCCTGAGTGGGGGCCAGTCGGGAGTGGACTCACAGGAGGAGGTCCAAGGCTCACCCAGGAGTCAAAGCGGCAGTGGTGGTGGCAGTGGCAGCGGCAGCGATCTTAGCTTCAGCATATCCTGTGTGGAGGGGTGGATCACCTCAGGCACAGGCTGTGCGTTGAAGGTGTCTGGCCGCAGCAGTGACAGCGACGTGTATCTGGACCGTGGCGGCGAGCTGGACCGAGCTGTTTGTGGTGGCGGCGGCAGCGGCAGTGGCAGCGGCGGCGGCAGCGGGGGGAGGGAGGGGTAGGGCGCAGGCCAACCCGCTCCCGGAGGCGGTGAGCCGCCATCCCGCTGTGATGATCAGTGGCAGCCGCAGCGGTGCCTCTTCTACTGCTGGTCTGCTGTGATGTCTCTGTGGTGTCAGTGGCAGAGTTCCATGTGGGGAGTGGGCTCCCAGGGAGAGAGTCCAAGTCTTTCTGTGTCCTCTTCTGTGGAGGTCTCACAGACCACGCTGCCAGGTCGCCATCTTGGCAGAAGTCTGTTGGTCAGCTCTTATCCCCTCTTGGTTAAAAGTTACTCCATGAGGTGTTTGACTCCTGTATTTCTGGGTTGTGCTTGTGTGGCTGCTGAGCAGGTGCTGGGAAGTCCTTTGCCTTATAGCAGCACTACTCAAGTGTGATCAGTGAAGAGTACTGTCACTAGTCTGTGATAAGAACAGAATTGAGAGTGAGCATCCAGAAACTTTTACAGCATCTTGACCGAGAAATTTTATGTCTATTGAATCTAATAGTAAAACAAAAAAAAAATGGGCTTGTGTTTTTGTTTGCTTTTATTTTTTATCTTTTCAGCTAGTTTTTCTAGCAATTCTCTTTTAATGTATTTTACAAAATGTCATTCAGCAATGAATTAGAGCAAAAAAAGATCCTTCACCAACATTAGCTTGAAAACAATTGCCTTAGTTTAAGTAGGGAAGGTCTGTGAGGCAAAGGAGAAAGGGGCACTGTGCAGGTATGAGGTAAAGTAATATCAGGTTTCACTTGGTGAGATTAGTCAGACTCCACACAGAGCTGGTTACTGCAGAGATGAATGGAATTGGAATAAGTGGCCAAAATCCCCAGAGAAATGAGAGGTTAGAAGGACCTGAAGAGATACCTAAGAGGTGTTGATACTCACAGATATCGGGATAACCTAAAACAGCAGTTCTTAAACTTTTTGTCTCGGAATCCCTTCACAGCCTTAACAATTACTGAAGACCCTCGAGGAGTTTTTATTTATATGGACTATATCTACTAATATTTACCGTATTAGAAAGAAAACTGAGAAAGTATAAACATAGTTATGTGTAAATGTATTTAACTATCATGAATCCATTGTCTGATGACATGCATAAAATAATCTTTAATACTTGTATTTAAAAATTTAATATTTAATTATGATTTCTAAAACAAAAATTACTTAATGAGAAGAGTGACGTTGTTTTACATTTTATCAAATATCTTTAATGTCTGCTTTAGTAGAAGACAGCTAGATTCCCGTATCTGCTTCTGAATTCATGTGTTGTTAGAAGTGGATTCTATATTTACCCCCAAAATAATGATTAAAAATTTGTCATGTACTAGTTGCTATGAATAAATAATGATGATGCAAGCATGAAGAAAACCCCATCCTCCTCTTTTTGGATTTTAATGTTTAGAAGAAAAAGTAGATTTATAAAAACAAGAAATGTCCATATGATGAAAGTGTCCAAATGTAGGTAATATTCTGAGGGACCAGGTAGGAGTGGCTCTTTGTTCATAGAAGAAACTGGGAGTGATGCATAGCAGAGTATGTCATAATTTAGTATACAGTCATGCAACCCATATCAAATGCATTATTAGGCAATTTTTGTCACTGTGCAAAAAATCATAGAGTATATGATTTTCAAACCTAGATGGCTTAGCCTACCACACATTAGGTTCTATGAGACTATTGCTGCTAGGTTACAAACCTGTATACCAGATTATTGCATTGAATACTCTAGGCAGTTTTGCACAATGGTACTTGTGTTTCTGAACATAGCTAAGTACAGAAAAGGTAATGCCTTACACTAAAACATTATGATAGGTATAGTGTCACAAGGCAACAGGAATTTGTTAGTTCCATTATAATCTTACAGGATAACTGTTGTACATGCAGTCCGTTGTTGACCAAAATATCGTTATGTGGCACATGACTGTAATTGCATTTAAAATTTAAATTTGTAGGCAGGTCACAATTTTGGTGGAGAATGAGTTATTGTTCACATTCACTAGCCCAAGACTGGTAGAGTGAGCCATGAATAAGAGCTTAAGAAACAAAAAAAGGGATTAAAAATATCTACTCAAAAAAAGTGATAAAGAAGATGGTAGAATACAGCATAAAGATGAAGACAGAAAAAAGATAACTAGAGAAGTATTACGTAAAGGAAATATCAGAGTTGCCGAGACTTGACGACAAGGACATTAAAAAGACTTTTAAAAGGCTACAGGGATTTTAAAAACTAGGACAAGACAGATGTCATATATAATTTATAACCTGGAAAACTATTAGTTAGAGAGGATATAAAATTGCAGAATAGGAGACTCAGGTGTGGAAAAAAGGTGCTCCAGCAAAAGTTAATGTACTAAAGCAATATGCTTTCAAAGTCAGTTAGTCAAGACTATTGAGAATAATGGGAGGCCGAGTGGATAGCTGTAGTTAGAATTTATGAGGTCGCAATTAAAAAAAGGGAAAAAGAAAAGCCAGAACTTTTGTTATAGCAAAAATGTTGAAGCTTACAGATGTTTGAAAGAATATAGAGACTACCCAGACTGAATGATAAGACATATCAAAGAAAAGAAGAAAGGAAACAAGGTGAAAAAACTGACCATTGGACCATTGAAGATTGTCACTTTGAAATTTATTTTTACTGAAAAAGCCTATTTTTTTTGTAAAATAAAACTCCCCATTAAGAAATTACTTTTAAATGTTTTTATTATAAAGTAATACATTCTCTTTATTAAATATTTAGGAAATGTAGGAAAAGTCAACCATAGTTCCACTGCTTAATTTTAATATTTTATGTTTTCCACTTTTTAAAAATGCTTGTTTTTGTTTGGACTTTTGTAATATATTGATAAAACCATATAAGTGGCTTTTGTTTGATCATAGGACAAAATTATAAATACAAATACTTGGTAAAAATATTTTTATAAACAAGAGCTATGAAAGTCAAATAGAGTTATGTGCATGTTGCTTCTTATACTGTAACCATATTTGTATAAAGACTTGTAGAAACTATTTCAGGTGTTCATTATTGAGCAAGCTTAGCTTATTCTAGCAAGCAAGAAGGAATATTCTAGTGGATTGTGGTAGTGAATGTGAAGTGAATTGAATGGTGATTCTTTCTACAGGATTCGTGGATGCTTTATGGAAAATCAACAATGCTTTATGTATTATCCTTTTATCCTCTCTTCATGACCTTGTTTGATAACAGCTTTTAGATCTATGCTTCCAGAGAAATAAAGGACAGATCAAAAGTTCATCAACTCTCTGATTCTAGTATAAAGAACTGATTCAGGTTGGGATGGGAATCATCTCTAAGCTCTGATCTCATTTCAAGAGACATTTTTATTTTAAAAAAAGTCGCGTGCATGTCTGTTCACCCCTCCACACCCTGCATTTTTCCATAGAGGAATAGGTAACCTTAATTGTATCTCCTGTACACTTTTTGGTGTTTTTCTTCCCTTAAGGAAGGTCTACTTCAGCATAAGTATAATTTTTCCCTCTGAATCCTCATTTTAATTCCTGATGATATACCTAACCTAAGGCCTGAATTTAGTGTAAAAGAAGTCATGATGTGTGGGGGTTCTAGACCATTTTTACTATATCATCTGTGCATTTTATTTTGAACCCACTGTATTTAGCACAGAGTCTGGATATGGCAGGAATGCAATAAATTATTGAATGAGTAATAGTTTCAGTTTTCTCTTGTGTAACATACTTTCCCCAAATAAACCTTAAATGAATTTTGTAGAATTTTTTCTTTAAGCTTTAATTCTGGAATTTGTGTCTAACCTTTTCCAGTCTAAATTTCTAACAAGATTTCTTAAACCATATAGCACATTAGAATTACCTGGGGGGATTTGATGAACGTACAGACTCTTGGATCATACTGCCTATATACTACCATACACTAGGTCTACCCATCTGCATTTTCATCAAGTGACTGAAATGTTTGAGCAGTAGGTGGTTATAGGACACACTTTGTTAAACATTGTTACAAGTGTAGATTCAGGACGACTCAGACAGATACAACTTACATCTGTGTTTTCCCTAATTAGATTAGATTTCATTTATTTCAGGCATATTCTAGAGAATTGGTTTTAGGAAATGGTCTTATGGCAGTCTTCAGATGATGCATTTCAAATGGTTTCTAAAAGACAATTGTCTTGCCTGCACATGCAGAAACTAACAGCTGGCCATATATTATCCTGTTGTGAGTAAATCTCCATGACATCAAATATTGCACAATTAAACAGTCAGACATTATTTTAAAAATGAAATTCTTTAGCAAAATTTTATTATGATGCCCTTATGGAGGAAGGCCTATTAAAGTGTCTTTTGTTGGCTGAGAAAAGACTGACATGTCCTTGACTTATCTCATACTGCTTATTTAAAAATTGTGATATACATCTTGTGGTCACTCTTGAAGTCACCCTCAACACCTCTACACTTCACTGAGAAAGAGGGTGTCTTCACAGCTGCATTTGATTCTATGCTCTGAGTGTCATTATGATTCCCTGATCTGGGTTCTATGGAACTTCCCTTTCTAAAAGGGGGATGAAGATGAAAAATCTGCCTGCTGAGTTGCCACTTGCAGCTTATACAGCATCGCTTTCCCATGGAGTGATCAAATTCCTTTTGTAACTTTTATATTGAGACATAAAAGAATACAGAAGATCTCAAAAATGTTAATGTTAATTTGGGCTTGGTAGGTGAATCTATTCTTTTGCATGCAACTACGATAATAAAATTCAACCTCCAACTCCCCAAATTACCAAACAAATCAGCCAACTCTCTAGTAACTAAACTTTCCAATGGAATAATGTTTATAAGTATGGAGAAAAGTGATTGCTGTATACATGAAAGTTTGGGATTATCATTATAATCTAGAGACGTAGAAATGAGAATAAGTCTCACTGTATTGCCTTTAACTGACTACCTGTGACTCAGTATGCAGTCAAGTGAAGGATAGATGGGTTCACTTATCCTCCCAGGAGGCTCACCGTTAGCATGTCACTATGTTTATATTCTCAAAAGCTTTCTCACGTAGCAAAATCTTTTTGATAAATGTGGGAACAAAAATTGGGCACACACTATCTCAGTCTCTTCATTTTTCTCTTCTTTTAGAGCCAGCTGCCTGTGAGAGTTGTGTATTCTGGGCCGGTATTTCTGTGCTCATTTTTCAGTGGTCCATCTCTGCAGATGGTCTGTGATTCCTTAGTGCTGCTGGTGTCTGGATGGGAAATCTAGTGTTGGCCATCATATCTGGAAACCTATTGTTGCTGAACTCTTTAACCATCTTCTCCAACATGGTTTGTGGTAAATATGAACATGTGCTACTCAGAGTCCTTCAAGAAAGGATTTGATGTCTGGCTGAAGAGAGGGTAGTCAATAGAGTGTTTCTAGCTATCTGGTTTTTTAGGATCAGCCTCATCTGTGAAAAGATGGATGCCTTTGCTCAAGGTTATGCCATTTCCATAGCATCCTACAATCTGGTGACTGAGCTAGGAGAGGGTTACAGGGCCCAGACAACTATGGGGTGATTCCGATGAGCAATGGTCACTCCAGAGTTTCCTGCCAGCTTGGGCAGAGCTGTTTTGGGTCTTTCACAGTTTGACTTTTTTCCTCTGTTCAATCCTGCTTCCTCCCCATTCTTTGATCTCTTATGTACATCTTGAATCTAAACTCTGTCTCAATGTCTGCACCTGGAGAAATCAACCTGTCACATGACCTCTTTTAGTTTTAAAACTTTTAAGTGTATTTCTGTGTTAATGTTTGGTTTTCTTAACTGGTTCGGAACTCAAGTA
Organism: Tarsius wallacei; assembly: GCA_963574415.1. NCBI lineage: Eukaryota > Metazoa > Chordata > Mammalia > Primates > Tarsiidae > Tarsius > Tarsius wallacei. Next base: position 8,204 of record CAUYQG010034443.1, on the reverse strand, counting down.
GGGAAACGATGGTCATTTCTGGACTCAAACCTCATAGTGGATATAACTCGGCCTGTGTGGGAAAAAGTTTAATCCCATCTCTATGGCCTAGAGGAGTAGATAATGTGGATGGGAACAGGCAGTCCTGAGTGAGATTCCCTGTGAATAACAGCCACATCTGAATATATCACAATCAAATTGTGATGCAGACCCAAAACAGCTTTGGCCAAGCTGGCAGGAAGTTCTGGAGTGAACATTGCCTGACAGAATCATTCCATAGTTGTCTGGGCCTTTTAACCCTCTCCTAGTTCAGTCACCAGATGCAGGATGCTATGGAAATGGCATATCCTTAAGCAAAGGCATTCATTTTTTTTTGCAGATGAGGCAGATCCTACAGTAGAAGGTACTATTATGTCCCATATTGATACATATGGAACTCTGAAAGAGTCTTATCTTAAGGGAGATATGACATGGGACTTATGATTACATAGACTTCTTAAGAGATGACTAAAGAAAGGGTAAATACCCCAGTTTCTATGAAATGTACATATTCTTTCTTGGCTAGAATCGTAAATGGTTACCAATATTCTGATTCCTTACAGAATAGAACATTAGGTGAATTATCAAAATATTGTCAAAAACACGTCTGTAAGGAGCTCCCAGTCTTCATGGGTATTAATATAGCAAGGCAGCTCTAAACTAAGAGTTGTGAAAAATTGACAATGGCTTTCATCAAGAACTGAATAAATAGAACACGAGTTTTAAATACAGCATAACTAGCATTATAAAGGTGCTTTACCAAAAGGAGCTATTTTACATCAGATTTTTCTTTAGAGTGTAGCATGTATTCTTTTGTAAATTAAACTTGTAAGCATAACTAGATGTCCTATCATGGGAGTGGGAACAGAGAATTTTCTCTTGGAAGATCCAGCTTTGGGAGAGTTTCACTTGGAAAAATTGGGAATAAATAAAAATATATTTAATAAGCCAGATTAGCTACTTTTAACCCTGGAACTCAGAAGAATGACAGATGTCATAATCAAATAGCGTTCATATTCAGGGTTTGAATTTGCTTAAATCAGTGGTTCTCAACCTTCTGATATTATGAAAATTAGCCCAAATGAACAGTAAAAATTAGCCTTGCTAAAAATCAGGCCATAAGGTTCACCAAAGAACATAAATACACCATATTTAGAATAGAACAATGACTAAGACACACCTTAACCACATAAATGTCTAACATCTCTCATTGCCAACAACTTTGCCTTTTGATGACCTCTGCTGCTTTATCAATGATAGTACTGCTCTAATTCTTTTGTCTCTTGGATAAAGATAACTGACAAAACCAAGCATGAAATTTTCTCAATTTTTTGATGTCTTCCAATCCAGAATTATCCCCTGCTTCCCTAATTCCTCCTTAAAATCATCTAGTAAGATCCCCTACTGAGAAGCCACCATTGTTTTCCTTGTGTCTCCATTGCTTTAGCAAGTTCAGTAAGCCTAACTTTATTTGACCAGAGGTGTTTTTTTGTGGTGGTCTTTCTTTCATGGGCTTTGACACTTGGCTGCATATTAAAAACATCTGGAGAGGTTTCAAAAATCTTAATGCTCAGGCTGTACCTTAGGGCAATTAAATTAATTTTTTAAAGTTTTAAGAGCATGAATAGCCAAAATAATCCTCAGCATAAGGAACAAAGCAGGAAGTATCACAATTCCAGACTTCAAACTTTACTCTAAGGCTACAATAATCAAAACAGCCTGGTATTTGTACAAAAAACAGAAACATAGATCAATGGATCAGGACAGAGATTCCAGAAGCATAAACCTGATCTCTTAACCAACTAATCTTCAACAAAGTCAGCAACAACAGTCACTGGAGCGAATTGTGCTGGGAAAACTAGCTGACCACATGCAGAAGATTGAAACAAGACCCCTGCCTATTGCCATACATGAAAATCAATTCTAAATGGATTGAAGACTTAAACAGAAAGCCTCAAACTATAAGAATCATAAAATAAAATGTAGGAGACCCACTTATTTACTTAGGAGTAGGCAATCAATTCATGATTAAATTCCCAACAGCAAATGACATAAAAATACGATACAAAAAATGGAACCTCATTACATTGAAAAGCTTCTACACAGCAAACGAAACCATCAAGAGAGCAGGGAGACAACCCACAAAATGGGAAAAAATATTTGCTAATTATGTATCTGACAAAGGATTAACATCCAGGATCTACAAGTAACTCAAACGAAAAAGAAAAGAAAGGAAAAGAAAAAACAAGCAGTTCTATTAAAAGATGGGCTGAGGACATGAATAGACCCTTCTTAAAGAAGACATATGAGCAGCCAACAGACACATGAAAAAATGCTGAGCATCACTAATTATCAGATAAATGCAAATTAAAACCACATTGAGATACCATCTAACTTCAGTAAGGATGGTCATCATTAATAAATCAAAAAAAACAGATGCTCATGGGGGTACAGAGAAAAGGGAACGCTCCTACACTCTTGGGGAGAGTGCAAATTAGTCCAAATTCTATGGAAAACAGTGTGGTGATTTTAAAAAGAACTAGAAATTGACCTTCCCTATGACTCAGAAATCTCTCTTCTGGGAATATACTTGGAGGAACTTAAATCTTTCTACAAAAATGATACCTGTACACACGTGTTTATTGCTGCACTATTTTCAATAGCGAATGCAGGGATCCAACCCCTTTGAAAATGCTGCGCTTCAAAAGTGGGCTGGATAAAGATACTCCATATACCCAATGGAGTATTATACAGCCTTAAAAGACAAAATTATGGACGTTGCAGCAAATTGGATGGATTTAGAGTTCATCTACTTAGTGATCTATCACAGAAACAAAGAACTGAATACTCATAAGTGGGTCCTGAACATTTATCACAATGCTACAAGGGAGGAATCAGCAGTTGTGGGATACTGCCAGGGTAGAGAGGGAAGGGGGAGGGCATGTGGCATCACAAAGGGTACCTGATCCTAACCCAGAGGAAGTGAGTGCCAGTTTACCTGCACGTAGACACTCATGTACCTAATCATGACTTGTACCCCACATCTCAATAATAAAATAGAGAGAGAAAAAAGAATATATTAAAGCTTCTCAGGTGATTTCATTGTGCAGCTAAGGTTGAGAACCACTGGTGTAAATTATTACATCAGAGGCAGAGGATATACCATACAATTGTTGAAAGTTACTAGCAGTCTTGTGATTTTTAACTCTGATATTGTTTTACATTGTCTCTGCTTGTTGATAGTTTTGAAGTTGTCTTAATCTGTCGAAGAGGATGACTGATGAGCTGAAAGAAATACTTTCTTGATCTTACTCATGATGAGACTGAGGTGAAGTGAGATATTGACAACATTCATATTTGGTTCTTGAAATGAAAGTGTTGACAAAGTCGCATGATATAAAATAAATGTGCAAAAGACAATCACATTTCTTTACACCAATAATAAACAAACAGAAACCCAAATAAAAAGCACAATTCCATTCACAATAGCCATAAACTATTTTATTTTAAATTAAGAGTCTATATATGAATCCAGAGCAAGCCCATACCATTGCTAAAGTATCTTAGGAAATCCTAAGAGTTTTTTTTTTGTAAAATACATTATAACTATATGAAACATGCTTGACTAGATGTTCTTATAAATTTGATATTTTGCTGGTTTGAATGGTTATCTTGCTTTTATGTTCCCCAGCCAGCTACCAAATTCTGTTGATTCTGCCTCTGACATCTTTTTGAAATCAGTCTCTATCACTCTGTCATCAGTTTGAGTCCTCGATGTTTCCTCTCTGAATTACCATGGTTATGGTAAAGTATTTACCTGTGTTGGATTCTTTTTCAGACCCTTCCTCCAACATTTCCAGCCCATTCCTCATTCTGTTGCTAGAAATATATTCTAAGATGATGTTCTAAATGTGCCCATGCCCCTACCGTACTAAGTCTCTCCTTGCATCACCTACCATTTGACATGCAGCCAGCAGCTACCTCTCTGTCTTCATCTTCTGACATTCCCTGACTTTCAGCCACCTCAACTATACAGACTTTTAAAAGTAGTTTTTCCCATTATGTCTTGCTTCTATTTGTCTCTGAATATAGGGTCATCCTGTTGTTTATCTAGAAAATTTTCTTTTATCTCTCTTCATTCTAAATCTCATTTTCTCTGTGTTTTTCCTTTTTACTTCTTAAGACAGAAGATTTCCTACATTTTGTGGAATATGATACTGCCAAAGGACAGATTAGAAAACTCCTCTGTTAGGACACTGAAACTCAGTGCATATCACAGCATTTATCTCACAACATCTAAATGTCTATGTCTTACTAGATTATGAACTCTAGGAGTAATGGGCTGGTTGGGTGTATTATCTATATGTCAGTTTGGCAGCATGGCAATTGCCATAGAGGTGTCCCCAGTAAAAGTTGGTTGAAAGCCAAGTATATATACAAGTAACAGATTATTTTAGATAAGCAATTGGTTGAAGACTGTATTTCACAACTCACATTGGAACTGCAATAATTTGACACTATCTCTGGGTAGAAGCAGCTGTGGCAAGAACTTAAATGATAGTGAAAATTGAACAGTGTTCTTATTCATTATTGGTTTTGGGTACAGGTAGAACATTTATACGTTTGTTCTCATATTTGAGTCTTAGACAATCCAATTTGTATTATCAGTGTTCTCACTAAAATAGAAGTCTAAAGGTGGAAGAGAAATATATTGATCAAGAAATAAAAAAGACTATAAAAAAGGTATAAACTATTTAAGCAATACCTATCAAGATGTAATATACTTTCAAAGACTTAATCACCGGTTTAGTACAGATGATTATCTGAATCACATCTGGGAAATATTAACCCCAGATGGTTATTAACCCTGCATCTTGTTGTTAAGATGATAATTTAAAAACAGAACATATGGATTTTTAATGGTTAATAAATGAGGGACTTCAAGTTTCAGAGAGTTTATACTAACCAGTCAAGTTTTCAAAAAACATAGGTCAGCATTAAATAGTAAATAGGTTTTTGTAATCTGTATTCCAGGCAATTAGCATTTTGAACTAATGTACCATAGTAAGTAAGCAAAACAGGTACTTAATATTGCTTGACTTTTTCTTTTGTTTTAGCAAAGCAAAACCTGTTGTGCTAATAAATATAATGCTTAACTTAATTTTCATCTTTCCTTAATTAGGTAGCAATATATACAAAAATATTTCAATAAAGTTAAATAATTATTTTAAGTAAAAACGTGAAACTAAGATTTGTGTGTTTATACAACATGTCTATATTTTTCCTTTGAGTGTTCATGAATCCTGCAGACCATGTTTGGGAAGGTAAAATTATATTTGTATTGTTGATTTTGATAGCTCAATTTGATAATGCTATTAATTCAATCAAATTATATGCTTACCTTTTAAAAAGGTACAGTGCTTCCTGGTGCACATTAGAAGGGAATTCTTTATGGTTACCAATGGAATTGCTCTAAGGAATTCCCACATTTATTGTAAGTCTTATTGTTAAAAAAAAGTACAGAGAATATATTACAGTTAATTTTCATTCTTTCTCTAGAATTTTTTGCAATTCTCTAGAATTTCTCTAGAATTATTTGCACTAATTATTTGAATAAACCTAAATCTCAGTTTGCCTGGAACAGTCCTAGTTTATTTTTGTTGTCCCAGATTAATTATTAATTGTGCCATTGGCATCTTTAAAAGTATCCTGGTTTAGATAATAAATTACATGATTTATCTGATATTAGTTCTGATCATGGTGTTATTACAAATGGATTTGAAATGTATATTCACACGAAAGAAAACTATTCTCTCTCTTGTAATAGACTAAAGTGAGTATACCTAGTAGGCAGGTGCTCTTCCTCTTCTTCATAGAGGGGTAACCTTCTTTCTAAAAAGTTCAAAGATGTCATGCTGTACTTTTATGCATATTCCATTGGCTACAACCCATTCTTATTGCTACACATAACTACAAAGAAGGCTAGGAAATATAAGCTAGCTTGAGAAGGAGAGGGAATGGATTTTAGTTGAGTTGATTAAACTATTAGTTATCCATTGTCCATTCTCCTTTTTCTTTTTCTTTCATTGACAGAACCCTGCTTTGGAGGCAGTCATGTAACCAACTACAAACCCCCTATAGTATATATCCTGTGTTGCAGCTAGTATTGGCTTAAAAGACTGTGTTTGATCTGATGGAGGTGGTTTGTAGAATTTCTGGGAAGGCTGCTTAAAATGAGCTCTCTCCATCAAAGAGCATTCAGAACTTTTTTTAAAGGAAGAAAATTTCAGTCTCTCTACAAATATAAAATCATTTTGAAAAGATTAAGAATTTCTGTTTCAAGAAACTATGTTTAAAAAAGTACTAATCACAAAAATTAAACTCCCACATGCCCCTTCTGTGAGGACAAGTAGCAGCCAAAGAAAGATTTTTCTCTATTTATGGATATGAAAGCTAGCATCATATATTACACATATAGAGTTAAACCAGGATCAGGAAAATAGATTTTAAACATGAAAACTACAGAATGTTCTGTAGGTAACTAGTCTGTAATAATAAACTGATTTTAAGTTAGCATATTTCTAATTCAGCATTGTAGACCCAAATTATCACGGAGGGGACACCCAACAATGGAAATTGTTGTTGGGTGGGGCCTGCTTTATGCTTGGAATGTGTTAACAGTTCTAAGTTATAAAGTCTGTACTATGAAAAAAAGAGCTCTTTCAACCAAAGTGTAAAGTTTTTTACTTGCTGCATTCTCTTTTTGTTATCTGGAATGGAGGTACACTGTCTAGTGCTCCAGAAGCCATCTTGAACAATAAGAAAAAATTGAGGATTAAATTATATGTTAGAATGATAAAGTTCCATGTTGTACAATCATTAAAATTATATTTATACTATAGATTTCAATAACAGGAGACTGTTGCTTTAAGTAATATGGAGTGAAATAAAGAACAAAAGATTTCTAAATTTTATTTTTAAAATGCTTATGCTAGAAAAAACAAACATGAAAGCAAATCACTTATTAATAATTTTTTTTCTCTAGGTCATGAGAATATGGGTTATATGAGTTTTGTTCCAATTTTTGAATTTTTCAAAATTGTTTATGATAAGTGTTTATTTCTTTTATTTTTAAAACATTTACTAATTGCCTATTTTGTGTTTAAACCTATTTTTAACAATGTGTAATTATTGTGTAATTGAAAATAGATTGAGTGGGGCTTAGTGTTGATAAATATTTTCCAGCAGTCAAAAATAAGTGCTAACAGAGAATTCAAGATACCTCTGGAATTCAGAGTTGATGTACTATATAAATTTGATATATATCAGATATATGTAGAAAAATACCCCAAAATATATGTTAAAATTAGAAAGAGGAAGATAAGAAGAAACTGGTATTATGAGATATCTTAGAGATGTTAACTATAATTGAATTTAAGAATCCCAGATAAACATTATCTTAATTTAAATGTTAGAAATCATGATTCAGAGAAAAGAGAATTGTTAATTTTCATATGATTTTACAAATTTGTCCTTTCATCTATGCATCCATTAATTCATCCAAACCATCCATTCAACTATTGATTGAAAGCCTATCTTCTTGATTCTAAGACTTAAATAATTAGCAAAGACATAGTCCTTTTCCTTAAAACCAGTGGTGAAGAGATATATATTAATCAAATAAGTAAGTGTAAAATTGCAAATTTAGCAAGTATAAGTTTTATGAAGGAGAGTTACCACTGGCGTTTAAAATAAGGGATTTAGAGACTTCCGGAAAGATGGTAGTGGGGCAGTTTGGACTGTGAGACCCTCTATGAAAGAGAACACACCTAAAGACTCTAGCTTTCCCCTGGGGGCTGTGGCTCCCATTGTTGGCAGCCTGTGTGGGGGACCAGCCCCCACGGAGAGATTTAGAGTGTCCCTGGAAAGGTGTGGTGGCATCGGCGATTATTCCTGGGGAACAAAGGGATTAGACTCCTGTCTAGTACAGGAGCCGATTCTGCAGGAGAGATAGAGAGAGAGAGAGAGAGAGAGAGAAAGAAAAAGAATGGACCACTGTTCAAATGGATTTGGGCAGAAGCAGTTTAATGGAGGTTTTCATGTTCCTTTTATCCCAAATTTTCGTGGGCTAAATCACAAGACTTTCATATGAGCACAAAGCCGGGTGGATGAGGGGCGCCCCCCCC
>CAUYQG010034442.1:0-156631 GCA_963574415.1 Tarsius wallacei | reverse complement strand
TTTTTTTTTTTTTGAGTTGGAGTCTTACTCCGTCGCCCAGACTGGAGTGCAGTGGCCGCTCCCGGCCACCGCAGCCTCGACCTGCTGGGCTCCAGCGATCCTTCCGCCTCAGCCTTCCGAGTAGCTGGAACTACAGGCGCGCGCTACCACGTCCGGCTAATTTTTTTTATTTATTGTAGAGATGAGGCTTCGCCTGCCCAGGCGGGTCTCGAACCCGCGGGCTCAGGCAATCCACTCACCTCAGCCTCCAAAGGCGCGGGATTATAGGCTGAGCCACTGAGCCCGGCGAGGACTAGATTTTTAAAATGTGGTACATATACATGATGGAATATTATGCAGCCGTAAAGAAGAACAAAATCATGAACTTCACAGCAACCTGGATGGACTTAGAGCCTATAATACTGAGTGATCTTTCACAGAAACAAAGAACTGAGTATCACATGTTCTCATTCATAAGCAGACCTTGAACAATTATTGTAATACTATATGAGAATGATTGGCAGTAGTGAGAAACTGCCAGGAGAGGGGCAGGGAAGCGGGATTGGCAGTAGTGGGAATCTGCCAGGGGAAGGGGGAACATACCTCATTAACAAGGGTACCTGCATGATGAACATTTGTATACCTAACCCTGAATTGTACCCCACATCTTTAAAATAAAAAAAAATTAGAAGAAAAAAACAGAGTTTCACAAGCAAAAAAAAAAAAAAAAAAAAATGCAAACAAGTTCAAAGTGGAAAATCTGAACTCAGTTGCCTCAAAGCCGGCATATTATTTTCCTGTCATCTTCTGGAAATATAAGTCTATGAAAACAGAGTACTAAGATATTTTCCAAATTGATATTATTAATCAGCCAGTGATTATGGAAAAATATTCTGTGGCCAGGTTGCTTTGAGTTTAGAAACAATGACAACAGTCACAATTGCAACAACATACTATGTAACCAACTTCACTGTATGATATAAAAGTACAGTGGTTCAATTTGGACTTCCACAAGAAATCATTGTATACAACCTACAAAATTATGATAATTTAGAATCTTTAATGGAAATGGTATATATATAGACACATGAGGAACTGAAGGAAGTATATATATACCATATATATGTATATATATACCATTCCCATTAAAGATATATATATTCCATATAGATATCAGATATGCTGTTATTCATTTTTCTGAATGTCTTGCCCAATCAATAAGGCAAGAAAATAATAATAAGGAAGAAAGAAACTGCCTGTCATTTTTTTGCAGATATTTGTCTAATTAAAAGTACCAAACAAAATAAAATAACCATAACAACACACCTGAAATCCATTTTGGCAATGAAAGAGCTTGTTAAGCAGGCTGGATAAAAGTTCAACATTGAAAAAAAGATTTCCTTATCCATGAATCCCCAACTTCTTCCTTGAACTCTAGATTTAGACAGATAATACCTATTTAATATTACTACATACATTTCTTCCTTTCTTCTCTTCTTCATTTCTTCCATAGATATTTACGCATCCCTTATTAAGTACCAGGCCATCTTTGAGTCATTGGGAAACAAATATGAGAAAAGAGAAAAAAAAATTCCTGTCTTCATGGATCTTCCCTCTAGACAATAAAAAATGAATAGTATTATGTGTGGTATATTAGATAGCGATAACTGCTAGTGAAAAATAAAGCAAAAAAAGGGGGGTTATTCATGGGGAGGGGATTAGATTTTTAGATAGGATGCTTGGGAAGGCTTCACTAAGAGGGCATAGAATTCAGGTATCTGTGGAGGAACATTCTGGACAGAAGGCACAGAAATGCAAAGGTCTTGAGTTGGCAGTCTTCTTTGCATGCTCCACCCATGCTCACACAGGCCAAGGTCCTTGGAGTCTTCCTTCGCGCCTCTCTTTTCCTATAGCTACACGCTAAATACATCATCAAATCCTATCGGCCTTACCTTTAATATATAACCTTAATCTCTTCTCAAGATTTCCACTGCTGCTCTAAGATATAATCAGTTCTCTCCTGGGCTAGTGCAAGAACTTCCTGATAGATCTCCCTGTTTCCATTCATGTCCCCTACTATACTCTATATTTCATAGGGTAGTCACAGTGATTCGTAAAAATATAAAAATCAAGTCTTGTCTTCTTCATGCTTAGAATTCTCCAAACTCTTCCCTTTACATTTAGAAAATTACAAAATAAAAATCAAAGGTCTTAATATGGAAGTACGGTGATAAAGGATCTTGCCCCCCTTGCCTTTCTGATCTCATCTTTTCCTATTCTTGCCAGGTCACTCTACTTCTGTTAATTTCTCAAGCACCCCAACACATTCCCTCTTTGAAATTTTTACACTTCTTCTCTCCTCAGTGTAGAGTGTTTTTTTTCCCTGATGCACTAGTTCACCTAGTTCCTGTCTCTGCTCAGATTTTACCTCCTAAGAGAAGGTATCCCAATGACCTTATTAAGTGAACTTTCCTTGTCACTATACTTATAATAGGTGAATTCTCCATAAAGTAGTAATTTACAGGATCAACAAAATCTCCTAAAAAATAATCAGTGAAATTTGTATTCCACTTAAACTAATTTTAAAGTTTGTATGGAAGAAAATTTTCAAAAGAAGAATGTATAAAGTTCTTTGGTTTGTTTTGTTTTAAAAAAACAAAACAAAAAAAGAGTTTGTCCTACAAAATATAAAATTGAATCACAGTGCTGAAGTAATTAAATCAGCATGTTATTGATGCTATAAAAATAATAAATTGAATGAATAAGGAGAGCAAACACACTCATGTAAATATCAGATGTCAGCTTATGGTAAGTTTATAAAAGGCATTTAAAATTCATGTAGAAAGACTAGACAGCTAAATAACTTCCATTGGAACAAATATCTAACCATATAAGGAAGGATAATATAAATAGCAGGTGATACCAAAGAGTAAGTGATAAATATTGAAACAAATCATAAAATATTAAAAGAAAATGTAAGAGCTTATGGTAATCGTTTGGTACATAAACACTTTTCCAAAACAAGACACAGAATTTGGAAGCCATGAAAAAACGAGAACTACAGAAAGATTTAACCTAATTAAAAGAAAAATAAAATATTCGAATAGTAAAAGACAACATAAACAAAATCAAATAAAAGTTTCAAGCTGTGGGAAAAAGATTATTCCATATGATGTAGAAAGAACAGCGCCTATTAGCAAATGAGCCACAGGCCATCCAGTGTGGAAACGGGCAAAGCTAGGTGATTTTCAATTGAAGAAATACAAGACAAAAATGAATAATGAAAGGTCAGTATTGTGAATAGTAACAGAAATAAAAGTTAAAATACTGCCGAGACACTTTTGCTAAACAAATTTGCGATTTTTAAATGAACAATACTAAATACTAATAATCTTGTGGGTAAATAAGTTCACTCAAACATAATTGCTAGATTATTAGGTGTAATAGACCCAGTCCCAGACCCAAGTGTTATGGCTAAGGGAAGAAAGCCCCATATTCCAGCCTCTGACTCAAAGCATCTACCACACCTGTAAGACATAACCTATCCATGCAGGGTGCTGTCTCACATTGTGCCATAACAGAGTTTTCCATGTGTTAGTTTCTCTGTGTTAGTTATTATCCTTCTTTATATGGTTAGATATTTGTTCCAGTGGAAGTTACCTTTTGATTAGGCCATCTGCTTCTGGGTGGTGGGGTGTGTGGTAAGACCAGCTCACTGCAGGAGCCCTTTGCTGTCCCCCCTTTGCTGCCCAGATGCAATGCTGGAAGAAATGCCATGTTGTTAGAAAATGCATTCTGTGAGCCTAGGATGTTGATGATAACAGATGCATTTCAGGCAGGCTGAAGGCGCATCTGTATCCAGCACAGGAGTTCATTCCTGTGAGGATGAATCTCTGTCTCCTCCACGGTGGGGAAGTCCCATGTCATCAACCTGCCACCAGGTGGCCAGCTGCTTCCCCCAGAGAAAGATGCTGTTTCAGGGCTCAGTGTTGGTCTCTGCTGCTGGCACATCGGACACTCAGAAATGGGCATAACCAAGTCGGCCTTGGTGAGGAAAGTACATGCTTAGCTCAGGCATAACCTCCATCCCTCCCACCGTGGCCACTTTATTTACGAACCCATTGGGCAATGACAGGGATGACTGGGGAAAGAGGCAGACTGACATCTTTAGAATATATCATTCTGGCCACTTGAGTATTAAGAATTTCTTCCAGGTGGTTTGCCCTTTGGTGGATAGTCACACAGGACACAAATATTTTCAGTCCGTTTCCATATTGAGAGGCCTATCCACAAACCACTTCATAGCCAGCAATCTTCCAGTCTTATTCTTTCCAAACCGTTAGCAAATGCACACAGATTAGTGTGTGTCTATACTTCTGGCTGTTTGTCACACCGACAGAGTAGAAACCAAAGATACTGCTCAGGATTCTGCCCACTGGGATGATTTTCCTTTGCCACTGGTCTCCAGGGGCATTCTGAGTGAGGCTATTGTGCTACAGCTGTGTACTCTCAGGGGACAGCACAATATCATTTAGACCCATCTGTATGTTGGACTGAAGTTTGTTCTTCCTCACTTGGTTGTAAGGGACACCTTGGAAGCCGTGGTCGTGGTCTCCAGAGGAGTAGGCAATGTAACAAGAGTTGGCAGTGGATGACTCTGAGACACCTGTTTGTACCTTGCAGATGTATCTGAGTGTGGTCTCTTATGTGCCTTTCCATTTGACAATAGGTTGCTGCTGCCCACACCCAATCCATGGCAATGTCTCGGGAGATGAAAAGGAGTTTTCCAGGTAGACAGATCGGGCGAGGGAACTCCAAGTTGGACTACAGACATGTGGCAAAAAAACAGGGCTATGAGAGTCTGGTTTTGCCTAAGACTTGGCTGCGAGGTTTGGACAATGAAGCTGGGAGGCTGATGGGTCTATTAAAATCCACCCATGCTGGCATCATTAACAGGACAAATAGATATGAGTGCAATTCACAGGGAGATACAGCTGGGGAATCAGTTCAGACATTTTGGCTGGCCCTTAAGTTGTCAACAAAGGGATGTGTATAATTATTAAACTGAAGTTTGCCTATGGTCCTATCTGGGAACAACACAAAGAGAGCCCAGGTGAAGTCAGGCAGGGAAGACCATGGCCACCTGGACGCCCTTCTCCCCATCTCTGGTTCTCAGTAGCTCCATCTGAATAATGAGAGATAGCACTGCGCAACGTCAGCCATCCCTCCTCACGCCAGTGATTTGAAGCCAGGTGGTAGGGGTAGGCCAGGAAGTGTGTTTTTGAGGAGTTGATAGAACAACGTTCACACCTGCTACTCCCTCATGGAGCCAAAGAAAACGGAATATTCCATTTGTACTCACTAAAAAGACTTCCAAATATGAGTGTTCTCGTCCTAAATCACCCTGCTTAATACCCTCCATGGAGAACAAAATGAGCAATCTGTTGGCCTGCTTTTGCTGAACAAGACGGTGGCACATTAATAAAGGCACAGGATTAAGGATAACACACTCTTCCCAGCGGCTCCAATCGCTTGACGATTTGCTTTAAATAGGATCCTGGTCTCCTCTCAGAATAAAAGCAATTTCACAGAAATTTGCTTAGTTTATTCCCCAGCCAGACCCTGGCGCCAGCAGGGAGGTGCAGAGCTGTGGGCTCCTTCTCTCGGGCTCCAGGATGGCAGTTGTGTCTCAGCTGTGTGGAGAGGTGGGTGAGTCATTTTTCCTGCTGGAATTAGGGTGGTCTCTGAGCTCTGCCATTTAATTCTGGGTGAGTCAGTAGAAGTTGAGGGGCAGATCCTTGTGTAATGTGAGCTCAATTTATGGCTGGTGTGAGTCACACTTAAGTTGTATTTAGGAAAAAAAATTGGATGGTGAAAATCGAATTAGCTTGCTAGGCAATTCAGGTAAAAAAAAGAAAGGATGTAGGGAGGTAGGGTCAGTGGGGAGCACCCAGCAGGGCAGGCCAGGCTTTTACCTGTGGTCAGGGAGGCCCTAAGGTGAGAGCATAGGTTTCTGAGCAAGAGAGCAAGGACATGGCCAGACAGTGTGTGCACAATGAACCTGAGAGATCCTATGGTATCTTCATTTCACCCATCAGCTCCTAGACCAAGCCATACCAGGTAGAGGAGATAAGGAGGAGTGTTTCTGGATCATCTGCTATGTTCTGGCCCCTTGCTTGATATTTCTATGTTTGATAGATCATCTTTCCCACAGGGCTTCAATTGCTTCAATGTAGATTATTGTCCTCTCTTTGGAGACAAGGAAACCCACGGAAAGAGAAGTAACTTACCTGTGGCTACACAGGTCTTAGGTAAAGGAGCCAAGATTAACATCTATATGTGTTTGGCTCCAAAAACATAGTTCTTTGCACATTCCAGGATTTGCACTCTCTCCCTCTCCCTCTCTCTCTTCTGCTCCCTCTCCTCTCTTTCTCTCTCATTCTCCTTCTCTCTTCCCTCTCCTTCTCTTTCTCCCTCCCTCCCTCCCTCCTGCTTTATCTCTCTCTCTCTCTCTCTCTCTCTCACTTGCTTACTTACTCACTCTCTGAGTGTGTTTGTGTTTCATCTTCAAACATTTATATGGACCTGGGACTTGGACACCTCATTACAATCTTTTTTCCATCTGGCCCTAAACTTGTCTCTGGACATAACTCTTTTTCCTCTACCTGTTCTTGTGAAACCCATCACTTGGCTTAAGTTGGCATAGGACATACTGCCCCCCTCCTCCTAGCGGTCAGTGTGGCAGAAATACAAGCTTCTGACAGTTTTCTCTAAATAAATCTCGACTTTTAATCTTTTAAATGGACCATCATTCTGAGTTATCTAGCCCAGAGATGGATAGGTGTGTTTTGGACCAATTATAAGCATGTTTTTCATTGTTGGCTGGTATCTCTGAATACAAGGTAGAGGGCATAATAACCTTCGTTCTTAGCTGCCATTGTGGGAGATGAAGTGTCTTATTCTAGTATGGGTTACATACATACTTGTACCAAGTTTCCTGTTAAAAGAGCAAACTCCATGCAGGATGACTGCATTCATCCATGTTGACTTTTATTCTGTGTCCCTTGTTCATAGTTGGTGCTTACCAAATGGGTTTTTAGAGACAGGATGATGCCTAGACCTGAGTGGTTTAAGTATTGGGTTGCCACAGCACTATATTATGGGCGATAAAGAGGCTGATACAGTTCTGTCCTCTGAGGCCCCATTTTCAGAGAGCACGGGTCGTATTGTTCAGCATCCCAGTGTGAAAAGTATTTTTAAATGTACTGGGTGAGGAGTACAATTGTTATTCAGAAATAGTCTATTTTTCCTCTTGAAAGACTGCCTCTGAACACTGAGTTATTTTCCTGCTCTTTTTCAGTAAATCAAAGGTTTCACCATCATGTAAACCCTTGGGCGACAGAGTCTCACCCGTTCCCCCCTGATATTGTTCTATGAGATTTCGATGCTATCTTTGTTACCAGCAGACCTGACAAAGATGCATTGCAGATGGTTAGCCTCCCAGGTGAGATTAGATTGAACCCTCCTTATCTCTTCATTGTCGTTTTATCACTTTCAGGAGAAGCTCTGTTGTAGACTTTTTATTGTTGCTGTTCTTAAAGGGAACACTCTCTCAGTTTTGACAATCTGATGACTAGAAGCTGTGAGTTACTGGCCCCTTGCCCTAAAGAGAGAGTTACCTGGCTTCTCTCCTGGGTGGTGGCTCTCCCGTGTGTGTGTGGGGTGGGGGTGGGGGAGCACAGATCCTAAAGAGTGGACATGAGTGTTCTCACCTCCTCTCCCGTGCAATGTGTTTGGATAGCACCACATGACGCGGAAACTCTCAGTTATGCTCATGCCTGCCTCGCCACCTGGGCACTTTGGTAAATATCAGAGACTAGCAGAAACCACTGATGATTTGAACTCAGAGGGACTACAGTTCAAGTCTTGGTTCTTCCACCTGCAGGACTTAGTCTTGGTCTAGGAATAGAACCTCCAAGTTTTAGTGACCTCATCTATAAAAGAATGTTGATAGCAAAATATTAACTAATACTATCTCAGACTCAGTAGGTAAGTTTGTGTTCACCTTATGAGCCTCTGTGTCATCTTCCACAACAATCTCAGGAGCATAAATGAATATCATCCAGGGAGATTAATAATGTGTCCAAGACCTCACAGCTCTCCAGCTCTGAAGCCACTGTTGGCCTGAGGATTTGTTGAGGAGCTGCCTGTGCCAGGGCACCAGCCCTCACCTCCCAGGAAATGAAGAAAATGTAACAGGCTGGTGAGTGGGGCTGGGGGTGGGACTGTGTGAACTTTCTTGTGCAATAAAAAATAATGTAGCAAATGCTTACAGGGCAGCGCTTCTCGGACTTCACCATGTTTGCAAACCAGCTGGCAGTCACATTCGTGTGCAGAATATGAGTCTCAGGTCAGGGTAGGGTCTGAGATTCTGTGTATCTAACCTGTTTCCAGCTGCGGCTGCTGCGGCTGAATGGAGGGCCAGCTTTGCGTAGGAGGTTATGGAGGCTTTCTGAGAGCCGGGCATTGCCAGCAATCCTTTACACATAATATTTAGTTATTTAACACTTGCAGAAATCCCCCAGGGATTGAGGTCACGAGAAGTAATGGATGTTCTCTTCCGAGTATGGTGTTGGGGTGAATCTGCTCCAGCCCTTTCTAGGCTTTGCTCTGAACCCCTGCAGGGAGAGCCCAGGCTCCATCACTCCTGGAGGGAGGGGAATTGAAGACCTGAGGGATGGGCCCAGCCGAGCAATAGGCATGGTGGGGCAGGTCCCGAGGAAAACCGCTGTCAGACAGCAGACTGGGGAGCTCAGTGCACCTCAGTGCCCTCACACCCAGCTCTGGTGGTCCCTGCAGATGGGATTTCAGCTTCTCATGTTCAGGATCCAGTGGAGCCCAGAGAGCTTGGTATGGTTTTTCCAACCTGCAGAGCTCAGCCTGAGGTTGGGGCTGACTCTTGGGTTTATGTACAGCTGACCTGCTCCCAGGTGAGGCTCTGCTATTGGACCCAGAACTACATCTCATCCATGAGGCTCTCCACATGCCAGGCAGGGCAGGGGCAGAGCCATGAGACAGGTTGGATCCCCCTCTATGAGCTCTTTCTCTCCTGACCCTCAGTCCTACTCTGCTGCCTGTCCTTAGCACTTGGGCTTTTTCTGACTCTGAGAATGTCATTGTCCTGCTTAAACCCCTTCAGCGGCTCCCCAGTGGTGCTATGAGTTGGGCCACCCTGGTCTCAAAGTCTCTGCTTCCACCTCCTTTCACCCCTCTCCTTGTGATTCCTCTAGAACTAACCAGCACTGGCTCTCTAGATGTTCTCAGATATACAGCCTTCTCACCTCACATCCCCAATCCTGCTGCTTGGAATACTCTCCACGTCATTCCTCACGGGACGTCTCCTCATCTTCCATATCACTCATGGAACAAATATCTCCTGAGCACTTGTCATGTGCCAGACCGGCGCCAATGATTGGGGTACCAGCAGCCCCTTGCAGAACTTGAATCCCCTTATGCTTCTCATCCCAGCTCAGTGCCTCCTGGCTGCAAGCCCAGCAAGGTCAGCTCATCCCTGTGCCCAGCAATGGACTTGGTGTGGGGCACGACAAACCCTCTGTAATGGTTATTGACTTGAATAGGGCCAGTTCTCCATGGTCAATTCACTGCTCCCTGCAAAGCTGCCCCTTGCTGTGAGCTCTTTCTGTAGGCTGGCTTGGCTAAAGACCTAGAGGGATGGCCAGAACCATTTCAGATTTCCCTGGGAGGTGGGGCTGGGCCAGGAGGTGCTTTTGCAAGTGCAAACTCAACAGGCAACTTTGCCTTGGTGAGCTGCAGCTCACCTCCCCCCATCCAGCCTCTACTTTCTTCCAATATATAGGGACCCCTGTGTGTATGCACATTCGTGTGGTGTGTGTTTGTGTGTGTGTGTGTGCACACATGAGTGAGAGTGCTCTCTCGAAGCACCTGTATTAGACAGGTAGGAAAATTTCTGAGAAATTTATAGATGCCTTTCTCCATTCAATACCCATGTCCAGATAGAGGAATGCAGTTTTCCCCTCCTTCCCTCCATCCTTCCTCTTTCTTCCCTTTATCCCTCCCTCTCACTGTCCTTCCCTCTTTTTATGTTTAATAGGCTAGAGGTTTACTTATTGCAACTCCTTTTTTTAAGTTCTAACCCAAATATATTTCCTTTGCTTTTATCTATTCCCATTAATTGTGATTCATATGAGCTTAAAAGTCTCTCCATAATAGCATTTATATTAGGAATTTGTAAATCTCAGGAACTAACTTTCTCCTGGGACACACACACACACACACACACACACACAACCACTTGCCCTGTGAGCAGCTCCTTAGAGATTACAAAGCTTTTTCAGTGACTGCCATGCTTGATGGTCCCCCGACTTGGGAGGGGGCAGGACAGATGTTCATCTCATTTTCGAGATGAGAAGAGTGAGACCTCGTGCGTGTGGTGGCACATGCAGGCAGTGACAAGTTGGGATGTGAGCCTTCCAAGTCCATGCTTTTTTTTTCTCTTTGCCCAGAAAGTTGACCAAGAACTAAGGCAGGATAGATGGCTTCTAGCTGACAAATGGAATCCAGCCTTTCCCCCCTGTTAGTTCTTTAAGCACAGTTAGCAGAACGACTGGGAAAATAATACTTGTGTGCATTTCAGCAAGCTGGACTAGGAGTTTGTTGTGCAGAAGACTTGAGGAAACAGGGCTACTGCTCTCTTGGAGAATTCACAGATATAACAAGACCAGCAGAAGGCCCAGCCTACAGTGGTTGAACACATGCCACGTTCTTGAGGTAGTCAAACTCCTTGAAGGACTGTTACTGCCATTTTGCAGAGGGTGGAAACTGAAGAAGAAGGAGTTCAAGTATTTTCTCCAGAGTCACACAACTGATGCATGTCAGTACAGGTTTAGGGCTTGGATCTATCCTGCTCCAGGCCCCTGGATCTTAACATATGTCTTTATAACTCAAAGTGCAGGGCTTGCCAAGAGCCTTCCCCCTCCTTTCTCCTGTCTTGGCTTGTGTTTTTCTGCCATGTGGAAATTCTGGCTTGCAGATTCCTTACTGCTGCAGCCCTGCTCAGCTCAGAAACCTCAGCCAAACTACTGCTCTTGAAGGCCCTCTGGGCAGCCCTGAAAAATGGGCAACTACTCCAGAGGGCCTTCCCTCTCCCATCCTGACACTCACTGGTCATTGTCAAGTGAGCTGTGCATTGTTGTACATTTTTTTTTTTTTTTGAGTTGGAGTCTCACTCTGTCGCCCAGACTACCGCAGCCTCCACCTGCTGGGCTCCGGCGATCCTTCCGCCTCAGCCTTCCAAGTAGCTGGAACCACAGGCGTGTGCTACCACGCCCGGCTAATTTTTTGATTTATTGTAGAGATGAGGTCTCGCCTGCCCAGGCAGGTCTCGAACCTGCGGGCTCAGGCAATGTCGTACACTTATTAGCCACCACTGTCTGTGCTGCGAGCTCTAGATGGCAGGGCCTGAGTCCACCATTACCTGTCCACTTTTGTAGGGCTTTTTCATGGAATAATATATATTAATCAGGGTCCTCCAGTAAAACAGAGCTTTCTATCTCTATCTATCTATATACCTATCTGGAGAGATCTTTCTATCTATGAACATACAGGAGTTTATTTTAAGAAATTGACTCACACAATTGTGGGGCTGGCAAGTTCAGAATCTGTTGGGCAGGCTGGCGGGCTAAAAATTCAAGGAAGGGCTGATGTTATAGTCTTAAGTCTGTAATCTGCAGGTTGAAAACTCAGGCAGGGTTTTTATGTTGCAGGCTTGAGGCAGAATTGCCTTTTTTCCCAGAAATCCCCTGTCTTTGTTCTTAAGGTGTTCAACTGATTGGGTGAGGCTCACCCACATTATGAGGCATCATCAGCTTTATTCACAGTCAATTGATTATAAATATTAATTACATCTAAAAATACCCTCACAACAATATCTACACTCCCGTTTGACCAAGCAGCCAGGCCATGGTGCCCACATAAAATTAGCCACTCCCAATATGTGAAGCCCTTTACAGGGTACCAGGTGTGTAGGGCACATCCAATAATTTTAGCAATCACTATTCACTATCTCTGAGTGAATACTCAGTGTCCACTGAATTGTTTGGTAGATGGAATAGATTTTTTAAATGGTCAAGGAGTAAGTTTATTGACAATAAGAACCTAATACTAACTGCATACAATGTTGTATGGTACTTCAGGACACTAAAAGACTTATTGAACTGCAGAGTTTTATGTGGGCTAAGAAGTCACTTAAGGTCCCTTGGTTTTAATTTCTATTATTTCAACATTTTATTAGGCTTTTTAGGCAAAAGTGTTGTTGTTTTTTGCAATAAAGGAAGTAACACCTAGAAAGCTATGAGATTATGAGCCTATTTGAGGATTTATATTTGGAATCATGTAACATTCATGTGCTTTAATTGGGAAGCACACAGTTAATTGGCTGGACGCTCATCTCATGGCTGATTTGACACGTTCTCTATGATTATGAGCAAGGAAAGTTGCCTAGAGAAATTCTATTTTTACATAAGGCAGTTTTTCATGGTGTTTGTGTTTTCACAAAAATAAAATAATTGCTGGTGAAATGGATGGGAAGACTTTGACTTTTCCTTTTTCAGACTTGATTATGGTAGACTCCTAAAATGTTTAAAAACCACCAATATTGATATATTTATTATACTTTTCTCTCTTAGTTGTTCAGAGAACTAATCCAAATAATTACACGAACAAACTTCTGCAATAGTAAAGAAATATGGTGCTCACATTTTGTTCTAGAATAATTGTGTTTTTCTGCATGGGTCATCAATGGCACTTGGAAGTCAGGATGGTGAAAGAGGACATTTCTAACCAGTCAGATGGTTCTTTAGACTATGCAAAACTATTTGGGAATTATTTAATATTATTGTTGGAACTATTGTGTATGCTTAAAATAAACAAATGCTCTCTTAGATTGGACAAAGTTTAAATTTTTTTTACCAGTCATTTGGGCAAATTTCATAAATATGTCTCACACATTTGAATAACTTCCCCATTTGGATTATATTCCTTGACTCAAGATGAGACCTTTGCATGAGTCTAAACACTCTCTTTCAAGATGAGTAAAAATGCACTAATACTCTTTGGAAACTTCTGCAGTCCTCAGGACTTGTTCAGGAATGGGCAGATGTCTGCATCTATTTGAATCACAAAGCTAAGGAATAAAAGAAAACAGTGAGAAATTTTGCTGGTGAGGCTTGAATCAAAGAGATTTACAATATCTAAAAGCTATATACTTATATTAAGAAATAATTGAATTTTATTCTCTGCACATTAAATATTTTGTAAGTAATTATGTCTTTTTTTTCACAATTTACTGCAGCACAGCTCTGACAACAGTAGAGGACACGAGATCTCATATACTAAACAAAAGGACTTTTCTCCTCTGTTAATTTTATTAAGCACAAGTATATGCACATTTATGAGAAATCTCAAATCATTTTTATAAAGGGTCATGTTGTCTAAAAATTACAAATACAAGATACAAACACACACACACACACACACACACACACACATTTCCATAGAAAGTCTTAATGTAAAATTACAGGAGAAACAAGATGATACAACAAAAAATGACTTTCACATTTTGCACACATTAGGTGCCTAATACTCATGATCAATCACTGAGAAAATCTGAAGGTACTAATTGAATATTTGAGAGCTGAAGGATATATCTGTGCAGTAAATTGAGTCATGTGTTATTTCTCATGTCTTTTCATTCCAGGTGAATAGCCCTGACTCCAGCTGCCTTAGGGAAGGGAGGTGAACCTTTTCTTAGATACCTGAGGAAGACAGGAAGCGTTCTGGAATTGAACAGCACTGTTGTGACTGTCTCACCACCATCATCTTTGCTTCTTTATAGGATCAAAACCAATTCTCCAACACCTCTTCCTGCTGAGGTCAGTGCTGGGATGACATTGTATAGCTCATAATCAGAGAAAAAAATATACCTACATCTCCAGTGTGTCAGATATAAGACATTGTGAAAAACTCTGAAGAAAGCTTCCTATAAGCTGGTCTTGGGTTGCATGTCTAGGAAGAATATGGCACAATGATGGGTGTGAAGTGGGTCCTTAGCACATGTCTATGGGCCATCGGGTGGGGAGGTGACAAAATGAAAATCACAGTTCTGGTAGAAGATAAAAGCAGGGGAAGCAAGGAGGCTGTTGGGCAAAGAAGCAACGTATATCCACTTCCCTATCCTTTTCTTGGGGCCCAGCACCTGCTCTACAGAAAACTGTGGGTTAAAAACTAAATATACACACACACAAAGCTGAAGACAATACTTTCTCACTATGTGGAGTTTTGCATTCTATGGGAAGAGATAGACAGAAAATATTTTAAACAGTGCATTAGATATTGTTTTAAAATACTCCATGAATAAAAAGGAGCAAGAAAGTCAGACCTGAGAAACCTGGTTGGGCTAGGAAGGATTACTTGTAATTTTTTGGGATTTGCAGGGTGAATGGAGGTTTGGTAGGTGAGGAAAATAGGTGTATTAGTCAGGGTGCCTTGGCTATGCTGTGGTAGGAAAAAATGAGCTTTTAGATGCATTATGTAAGGAAAATAAATCCACTCGCATCATCCCCAAAGTAGCTGGTAGACAGAGGCGGTGGACAGCTTCTCTAGGCAGCCGTTCAGGGACCTATGTTTCATCTATTCTCCTGGGATGGAGCCATTCTTAACATGTGGCCATGAAAGGGGCCTTGAGAGGAAAATGGAGATGGAGTTGTGTTGTAAGGCAGGCCATAGGAGTGCCATATTATTTCTCTCCTGTTGGTTAGAAGTAATCACAAACCCCACCCAGATGCCATGGGATGTGAAATGTGGGCCTCCTACATGCTCAGCGGTAGAAGGAGAGACTAAGATTGACCTTGAACAATGATCGTAATAGTATAAGAAAGGGGTTGGCAGTAGTGGGAATCTGCCAGGGGAGGGGGGTGGCACGGGATTGGCAGTAATGGAAAACTGCTGGAGTTGGGGGTACACCTCATCAACAAGGGTACCTGCATAATGAAGATTTGTATACCTAATCCTGAATTGTACCCCATATCTTTAAAATAAAAAATTTAAAAAAGAAAAAAAGAGAAACATGTGGTGAAAACATAACATTATCTTTCTTTGAAAAAATAGAGGACATTTCAAGCATAGGGAACAAAACAAAAATGAAGACTCAGAGGTACACATGAGCCAGATGTGTAGGTGGGACCATGTTGTCCCGTTGTGGCAGATAGCAATGCTTGTATGAGAAGAGAAGAACATGAATTGACGGGGAATGAGGGTAGCAAAGCAGGCGGGATGCGGATAATGGACAGCCTTGGGCTTTCCCTTTAGCAACAGCAGTGTTGAAGCAGCAGCAGGAATGGCTTGTTTTGATCTGGGGATGATAATGCTGGCAGCAGTAGATGAAGGGGCAGGTTGGAAGCGGTAAGGTTTTTAGTAACCTATCGTGAAAGGTTCCTATCTTTTAAGGGAAACAGGTGTCTGAATTTGGAGTATAAAGCTAGGGACCATGGGGTGGAGATGAGTAGATGGCTATAAATACTTCCAATTTACGAGACAGATTGGATGTTAGACCTTGACAGGAAAGGACCACTGAGGAGTTGAGGAAAAGTAGATAAAAGAAGGTTGTCCAGGCACAGTGGCTCACACCTGTAATTCCAGCACTTTGAGAGACTGAGGTTGGGGATTGCTAGAGGCTAAGAATTGGAGACCAGCCTGGGCAACATAATGAGACCCCCATCTCTACCAAAAACAAAACAAATAAAGAATGTGCCCCTGTCCTACAACTCAAAGGACTACTAAGAAAAAAAAAGTAGAAGAGATATTCAGAGGTGTGGCTGATTAGAAGAACAGCCATTGGTTCAAAACTAAAGATGGGTTTGATTCACTTGAGTTGCTGGTCTTCTCTCTCTCACATCTACTTTTAACTCTTTCTGAAAAATTCCATCTTTTCCCATTGTCTAAATTGCAATCTATGTGCTACCACTCCTGAATGTTTGTGTTTGGCTCAGCTCTCTCCCATGGGTTCCTAACAGGTGTTTACAACTGCATAATGGAAAATTCTATTTGGACATCTCCCAAGTAGCATCAACTCAATCTGTCAAAAACTTATCTCAGAGACTTTCCTTTCAAACCCCCGTTCTCCTTCCCAGGGAAATGTTCTGCATCCACCCAGTTGCTTATGCCAGAAACTCGAGTGTGTTATGCACGTTTACCTTTCCTCAAAGCTCAGAGCCAGTTACTAAACATTGTCAATACTTCCTAGGGCTACTGACTTCCCAAGGCTACTTCCAGCTTCAATTCTTGGTCTCCTCTAATATGTTTCTACAGCCAGGGCGAAATTTTTAAAAAATATATCCAACAATTCTCAGCAAACTGAATGGAGTTGGAGACCATCATACTTAATGATCTATCACAGAAACAAAGAACTAAATACCACATATTCTCACTCATAAGTGGGCCCCGGATCCTATCACATTAGCACAAGGGAGGGAGTGGCAAACACTGGGCACTACCAGGGGAAGAAGAAAGGACATGGGCATGTGACAACACAAAAGGTACTTGATCTTAAATCAGGGGAATTGAGGGCAAGCTGGCGGCCCAAACTTCACCTGCATGCAGCCTACTTGAGTAGTTAATCCTTACTTGTACCCCACATTTATATAATAAAATAAAAACAAAAAAATATATATTCAACAATTCTGACCATGCTCTTGCTGTCTTATACTCCCTTAAGGGCGTCCCCTTATTTCTCACATATGTCTCAAATTCATAGTCCAGCCTGAATGGTCCTGCATGGCCTGGTTTCCGCTAAGGTCTCCTTCAGTTTGCTTCATATTTTCCTCCTAAAGAGGCATCAGCAATGGGCTGACCTTCTTCCACTTCCCTGAATGGGCTATGTCTTTCCAGCTTCAGAACCCTTACACCTGGCAGCTCAAATGCTTGGGATGTTCTTGAGCGCTGTCCCTCTTAATTTGTCACACAGGGCTCCACTGCAGTGTCATTGCCTTCAGAAAGCCACCTTGGACCCTCCAGACAAAGGTGGGCCCTCAGAATGCTCTTTCTTAATATATTCTACTTAAGACAACCACAATTAAAAGCAACAGTTCTAAGTTTTGATTGAAGTCTTTCCATTAATGATAAACTCAATAAGGTCAGAAACCATATATAACTCTTATTGTCATTGAACTCTATATTTTAAAATTATGATTGTACATATTGGTGTTTAGTAAATGTTTTCATTTTATATTTTTGTACTTAAAGCAGGACAACTCAGAGATACTATCTTGGTTAGAAAATCTGCTGCATGAACTTCCCAGTGTACCCAAGACCATATTCAAAATTTGAATCTTTTCGGTGTTTCATGAAGTTTCAGCCTTTTGGTGTTATCTTATGACTCATGGGAGGCAACAAAACCAGTGGATAAGAACGTCAGAGTGCCTCAGTTTAAATTCTTGTTCTGCTTATTACAAACTGTGTGACCTTAAGAAAAGATCTTAACCACTCTGCGCTTCATTACTTTTATGTAAAATGACAGTAATAATAGTATTTATATCATAAGTTTGCAGTGAGGAAAAAAATAAAATAATTGATGTAAAATATTTAGAACCATACTTGACATATATAAATTAGTTAATACATGTTAGTTATTATTATTGCTATAATTGCAATTATAACTGTAATAATTTTATACTATTGAAATCCTCCTTTTGGTTGCTATTGAACAATCTATGTAATTGTTTTATATATATGTAATTGAGATATATGTGAACAACAGAGCATGAGGCAAAAGGTAGTTCAATGCAACTAAAGGGCTGTAAGGTGCTAGCATTTTCTCTGAAGTGTTAATGTATCAATTTAAGTTTTACTCTACTAAGTAAATAAGGTATAAGGAAATTAAATTAAAAGACTAGAAAAAGAAATAGAGGAAGGAAAGGAAGAATGATAAAATATATTTAACTAATCCAAATGAATCATTCCTTTTTCTTCTTTGATATAGATGAGAAAAATGTGTAATTTGTGCCTTCTTATCTTTACTTTTGCAAAAAAAATTAAGGATTATTTTGTTATTTTAAAAAGATTAGCCTTGCAAATGTTTTTTTCAAGTGCACAAGAATCGTCTACAAAAATTGACTTCAGCTTGGACAGAAAGCAAATCCAAAAGTTTTCAAAAAATTGACATAATTTTGAGTGTGAAATTTGACCACAATTGAATTAATAACAAGAAAGTGACGAAGAAATCCTAACTATTTGGAATTTAAACAATACAATAGCCATGAATAAAAGAGGAGCATCACATTGTAAATGAAAGATAAATATGTTTAACTAATTATAATAAAAACACAAAATACTAAATTGTGGAATGCAGCTGAATCTGTTCTCAGAAGGAAATTTATGTCTTATATATCTGGATCTATGTCTAGATACATGTGTATATCTAGATATTTATATCTATATTTAGATGTAGAAATATATATGTGAAACAACTGCTTGCATATCTAAATGTAGATATGTATATCTAGATATAGAAGATTTGAATATGATTAACAAATAATCTAAATGGCACACATAGACTACTGCATACAAAAATTGACATAATTCATAGTTTTTAACCTATTTATCTATTGATTTATCTGAATACTAATAATTACAAATCAAAGCTAAGAAAAGAACAATAAATTAATCCCAAATAAAGTAGGCAGGAGAAACTAATAATGATAAGAGAATAAAAGTTATGATATTAAAAAAATACATATATGCGATAGAGAAAAATTCATGAAAGCAAGGCTAATATTTTTTAAATACTAAAATAATCATTAAATTTTTTGCAAAAGTAAAGATAAGGAGGCACAAATTACAAATTTTTCTTGTCTATTTCAGAGAAGAAAAAGGAAAAATCACTACAGAGTCTGTCAATTTAAAAAAAAAAGGTATAAATGACTTTTTGACATAAATATGAAAATTTAAATGAAATGGATATATTTTTACAAAACACAAAATTTATCAAAACTAACCAAAAAGAAATAGGATATTTTAGTAGTTATGTATCTATTAAATTAATTAAACCTGTTATTAAATTCTTTCCAAATAATTTCTAAGAACTTATAACTTTACCTACAAAATATTTCAAATATAAGGAAGAAATAGCAAAAAACATTTACAAACTCATCTTGGGAACATAAAATGAGAAAACATCACAGAGCTCATTAATTAGGCCAGGATAACCATTTTTCTAAAACCTGACAAGGGCTTTACAATAACTAGAAATTACAGAAAATTTTCTTATAAACTTAGATAATAAATTCTAAGCAAAATATTGGTAACCCAAATATAGCAATATAAAACTAGACTAATATAACATGATCACATTGGTTTTTTTTTCAGGAATGCAACTTCAGTTTAATATTTAGAAGTCAACTAATGTAGTTTATTTACCATAGTAGTAGAATAAAGAAAACATCATCTTTATAGATGCAATAAAAACACTGGATAAATTTTCTACCCACTAAAAGTACAAAGTTATGATTAAAATGAAATATTTTCAAGCTAATAAATTGAATCCACCTAAAACGTACATCAAGACTTCTACTTCCTGTTGATGGAGTATCAAGGATTAGGCTTAAGTTCTCACCATAAAAGTAAATATAAACTTGAAAACTTAACAAAACATTTGAAACAACCCTTTTCAAATATTAGACAAGGCAGCATGAGACTGTGATTCCAAAGACAGGGGAATAAACAAGGTGAAACACCTACATTTGTCCCATTTTTCTTCATTGAGAAAATTTCTGGTATGTGGTTATAGTAATAAGAAATGCAGAGTCTGGTGGTCTTTCAGAATTAAGTAGATGGAGACTGAAGTTTGGAAGGCCTGGGCACTTAAACTTTGCAAGAAGTACTCTAGAAAAGAGAAGAAAAAGAGTTCCAGGTATTATAGCCACTTTGGGTTTTTGCGGAATATTAGACATGCATACTTAAAGTGAAACTCCATAAAGCCAGGCAGAGGATGATTGAGGAACTATAAATTGAACAAGCCTGGAGGCCCAGGTAGGGTAAGAAGACATTCAGATTTCAGTCATCTACAGAGAAGGAGCCTTAGAGATCCCTGGGGTATTCAGTAGAAAACTCTGTGGGGTCATTTCTTAGATTTCTTAGCAGTCAAGTTGAACTATTCCTGGAGTAAAGTTTCCTCTACAGTAAGACCCCATATGAAACTTCAAGTTGTGAACTTTCAAAAATGTGAATGTATGTTTGCATGTCCAATCATATAAGTTAGTGCTACTAGTACGGTACAGGACCACCTCCTCTCTCTCCTCTAGTCAGTAACTCTTTTTGCCTGTTCACTTGATGCTAGCCCCATATGCCAGCTGTACTGTATTGTAGTACTGTACTTTTCAAGGTACTATACTGTAAGATTAAAACTATTTTCTTTATTTTTTGTATTTGTTTATTCTTTATGTATTATTTGTGTGAAAAGTATTCTAAACCTCTTACAGTGCAGTACTATATAGTTGATTGTGTTAGTTGGGTACCTAGACAAACTTAGTTGGACTTACAAACAAATTAGACTTATGAATGCAATTGTAGAACAGAACTCATTTGTATGTAGGGGACTTACTGTAGTCCTTTCCCAGAAAAACTTAAAATGGATCTTTTACAGATCAGATTGGACTGCAAGTAACTTAACTCCCTGCAAACTAGGCCCAACATTTTCTAAAGGAAGACAATAAATACACTACCATATACAGCATTCATTCAAAATGATTAAACATTCCCCAAAGCAGGCAAATGTGATACACAATCAGAAATAAAATAAGTCAATAAATACAGTCCTATGAATTACAAAAATGATAAAAGTAGGAATAAAGCACATTAAAATAGCTACTGTAAATATGCTTAATTATGTAAAAGAAAACATGAGATATATGAAAAAAATCTAGACATTAAACATGCAATATCTGATAAGACCATTTCACTGGATTGGGTTAACAACAGAATTTAACCTCTGGTAGAAAATATCAGTGAACTTGAAGACAGCTATTGTATATATCCAAAATGAAGCAATGAAAGAAAAAGAAAAAAAAATAGGTTAATTGACCTAGGGGACAATATCAAGCAGTTTAACATGTGTATAGTTTGTGTTGGAGAAGGAGTGGAAGTTTAGAAAAAATATTTGAATTGGAAAAGGCCAAAAATTGTTTGAATTTGTTGCAAACTATAAACTTTAGGTCTGAGGAGCCTAATGGACCCCAAATATGAAAAACACAAGTGTGCACATGGGCATGCATGCACACACACACACATATCAAGGCATATAATAATAAAACATTAAAAACGTAAGTTATGAATGGAAAAATCTTAAAGGCAGCCAGACAAAAAAGACCAGCAAAAAAATAAAAAAATAACGACAACAATATTGCATATTTCACATATGAAACTATGCAAGCTAGAAGACAATGGAACAGCAGGTATAATATGCAGGAAAAAGTGTAATCTAGAATTAGTATATCATTTTTCAGAAAAAGAAAAACTGAAAGTATTCATCTCTAGCAGATCTGCACTATGAAAGTTTTACAGGAAGATCTTCAGAAAAAAGGGAATTGATACTGGATAGACATATTGACACAAAGGCATGAAGAGCAAAAAATTGATACAAATGCACTTGATTTATAATATATTTTAATGTATTAAATTCATTAACAAATTATTAATGTTTTAAAGCAAAATTGTTGTGGCATCTAAGAAATAAAATATATAGCAAAAATAACATAAGCTGTTGTCTACATAAGCGTGTTTATGTAATTGCAAATATTCATTAAAGGGCACATTTTGATTGTGCTCTTTTCTGTATGCTATATATTGAAAATTGCTTAAAAACAAAAAGAAAAGGATACTGCTGTAGATTGCCTTACTGTTTATCAATATTCATTTCTCCTACCATCTCTGAGATTATTATACTTTGTCAACTCATTGATGGTGGGCTTGGTCATCTGATTTCCTCTGACCAGTAGAATGTGAGGAAGCATGAAAGCATGCCAGGTCCGAATAGTGACTTTAAGATGCCATTTGATCTCATTCTTCCTCTCTTGAGTTCCTCTCTCCACTATGAGGTAGAGCAATTCCTAGGTCAGTGTTAGATCTTCTATTTGTATCTTCAACACTCACGAAGACTCAAACCTGACACCAACCTGGGAATGAGCAGCCACAGCATATCCACAGGCCCAAGAGTGAAAAATAGTTCTTATGGTTTTATGTCATTGAGATTTTGGAGTTGTTTGTTACAAAGCAATGTTGAAAAATAAACTGACAAAGAATTTAGAGCAAAAAGAGTACTACTGTCACAGAAACCTAATATATTTCTTGGTATTGTTTTTGGGGCT
Organism: Tarsius wallacei; assembly: GCA_963574415.1. Taxonomy (NCBI): domain Eukaryota; kingdom Metazoa; phylum Chordata; class Mammalia; order Primates; family Tarsiidae; genus Tarsius; species Tarsius wallacei. Next base: position 134,198 of record CAUYQG010034442.1, on the reverse strand, counting down.
GGAAAGCAAGTGGCGTAGGAACCATTGAATGACACTGAAAATGGCAACTTAAATTGTGCAGTATTAAAATATTTGGCAAAATACTAGCCTTTAGTAATTTATAAGGCAGAGAATGCATTTAACGAATATATGAGTCTGGGCACACATATTTCAGGACAAGCTCTATTGATATCAGCTGAGCATTATTAATTACAGATTATGTGGTTTTACAAAAAAATTATAAGTTAAGAAATACCTGTCCATTTTACAAGCAAAAATGAAAGAGAACAGAGAAAACTGAGAAGTTCTTCGACTTTGCAAGTTTAGAGAATAGACTTGTTTCTAACCATATCAAAAGTAGTCATCATTAAGACATTGCCTTGGGCAGGCAAAGACCAAATCAATGCCACAGATTCCATATCTTTTTAAGATACTTGATTGGGTTAAATTGCCCCCTAGTATATCCTTCCAGTTAGATTAAATGTTTCAAGAGTGTGATTCCTGAGATGGCAGATAAGTTCAAAGTGCCTCCCATAAGATTTGAGGTATAAAATGACCTTCGAGACCCACATTTCTAAAGGTAGACGGGAGGAGAAAGTTGTTAGGCACTACAGAAAACATAGTTTTCAATGGCCTTTTCAGACATAGCCTAGAAAGATAATGATAAAAGAAGGAACTATCTGAGAGAAAGGTCAAGAGCCATGGAGAATAAGGAAACAGAACATGGGCCTAATCCAGTAACATTCTTTACCAACATGAAACTTTTCAACCCTAGCCACCTGGATTTTAGAATTGCTATGAGTCAGTGACTGCTGGGTGCTTTCTGTTCCCACCTATTATTCCCCATTCCAATGGAAGTGTTCATGGCAGTTTGTTCTTCTCTTTGTCACTGTTGTTGTTTTCTCTGTAGGAAGGAGATAACTTAAAAAAAAAATTGCCAGGTCTCCAGACTCAGAGAAGTCCCATCTGAACTTGATGAAAAGACAATCATAACACCTGGACATTCAAGCATGGAACCCTGATTGGATGATTCTTTTAGGATGTCTTACCTGGTAGGGGGAACAGAAGGGAAATTCATGTATATGACTAATAGGGAGACTTTTGATGATTGTATTATTGTTCAGAAAATATGCACTCTTTTTTTTTGCAATCTATCCCAATCTCCTGTCCAAGAAGAGTATACCTTCCTACATAATTAATATTGGACTTGGTCATTTGATTTTCTTTGGCCACCTTAGTATGGGTGGCAATGACAGCGTGGCAATTCCAAACAAAAATTTTAAGAGACCTTACAAGTTTACACTATTCTTTTTGTGCAATATACTCCGCCATGAGAATAGCATAGTCTATTAACTTATTAATTAGACAAAAACGAGATTATCAACAATAAAATCTAACAATTATACCAATATGCTATAATAAAAGTTATGTGATATGCACTTTCTTTCTCAAAATATCTTATTGTACCATTCTCACCTTTCTTCTTCTTGTGAGGATGTGAGATGATAAAGTGCCTACATAATAAGGTGAAGTGAGGTGAGTGACATAGGCATTGTGACACAGCATTTGGCTACTATTGACCTTTTGATGTCAGAAGGAGATTCATCTGCTTCAGATGATCCTGGATCAATGAACCTTGACAATGGCAATGGTTGGATGTTAGGTGCAGACGACGTTTATGATGAACAGGTGAGTAGCACATACAACATGGGTATGCAAAGGGATGATTCACATCCCAGAGGCCTGAAGTGTGGCAGTGTGAGATTTCATCATGCCACTTAGAACCATGCTCAACTTAAAATGTATACATTGTTTATTTCTGGAATTTTTCATATAATATTTTAGGCCCATGGTGACCACAGGTAACTAAAACTGTGGATAGGGAGACAACTACTGTAATATAAATAAACAATAAATGAGAATGGTTAGTTGGAAGAATATCTTCACTTAAAGCTATCCAGCAAAACTTACACATATATTAGGAAAGGGATATGTTTATAGTTAACAAAAATATGAGTAAAGCAGGGGTGTAAATAATCAATTGATATCAGTGTAGGCAATGCCTTTGAAAGAAATAAATAAATGAAAAAATCATAGAGAAACTTAAAATGGATTTGCCTCAAAATATTTAAACTTCTGAATATCAGAAAAAAATAAAATTCACAAATTGTGTAAATGTCTCTGAAATAAGTATTATCTCACCCATACTTTACAGATGGGAACATAATGATTAGAGAGGTAAAATGACTTGCAAATCTATATGTGTAGGGTTGATAGAACCTAAAACTGAAGCCCACACTCTGTCATCAGACATCAGAATAAAAATATAATAGCAAAGTACCTAATACATAGAGACTGGTCCTCATCCCTAAGATCATTGGGATCATCACAGGTTCACATGAATTCCCAGTGTTCTACACATGTGTCTATCTTTTTGACAAGAAGCCAGAGTCATCATGTATTAAATTCCACATAAGCAATTGACTGACCAGCACAAATTGCACCTTTCAGAAATGTCATTCTATTGAATAGAGGAAAGCAATCCCCGGGATGGAAAATACTAAGATTTGTTATTATGGGCAAACAGAGATTGGGAAACAAAATATTGTGAAATTAAGTGTAAGTCTTAGATTATTTAAGCACAGCAAAGACCATACTAGAAATCTCATTTATTGCCATCCACATCTCCATTTTCAACAGAATCCAGACAAGGGCTAATAGCAAGTCAAAACTCAAGTTACCTCTGACTTGAACTAAATAGTATATCCTGAACAATGAACCCATGGGAGATGTTTGTAAAATATTTGAGAACCTTTCACATTGTGTTAAATAACTTTGGAAAACAGATGATAGAGTAAGCATACTTTGTGCTTGCTTTATTTTGTGAAGGTCAACAGAGATTTGCTCCCATGGATCTGAACACATGGCACTTGCCCCCCAAAATCTGACCATGGCCTGGAGATTTGCATGTGCAGATGACACATGGGCTAAGGCATGTAGGAGCTCATAGGATGAAGGGAAATAAGAAGATATGGCAGATAGATTCTAGGGTGGCCACCATGATCCTGCCTCCTGGTGTTCATGGCTTTGTGCAATCCTCTACCCTTGAATTTGAAGAAAATAAAATGAGCTAGCCAACAGAATATGGCAAAAGTGATGGGATATCACTCGCTCAGTTAGGATATGCTACACAAGACTACATCTTGCCAGTAGACCAGACATTCTTTTTGCTGGCTTGATGATCTTAGCGACCTTGTTCAGGAAGCTCATGTGGCAAGGAGTTGCAGGGGGCCTCCAGCTTACAGCAAACAAAAAGCCTGACCTTCAGTCCTACAGTCATGAGAAATAAATTCTGCCAATGATCTGGGGGAGATTGAAAGCAGATCTTTCATCATCTCAGCCTCCAGGTGAGACCCCAGCTCTGGCTGATACATTGATTGCAACAATGATATCATTCTTAGGCAGATGAAAGAAAATGCAAAAACAGAAACAAAACAGAAAACATAAAGGAACCTATTCTCACTAAGCAGAATACTCACTTCAGTCATACCCAAATATCTGACCCATGGAACCTGTGAGATAATAAATGCATACTCTTTGAAGCCATTAAGCTTGTGATAATTATTACACAGCAGTAGATAACTAATACAAAGGGGAAGAGAAGCAGGAAACCCAGTGAGGAAGGGATGCATGAAGTAGAAAAGATAAGTCTCCTTTGTGACCATGCTCACTGCTGTAGCTTTTATTGTGAGTGAGAAGAGGATTTGGAGTAGAGGACTGACCTGATCTGACTTCGGTGTGTTAAGAAACACTCTGTGGCTCTCCATGAAAGGGGCCCTGCTCAGGTAGAAGAAGCTGAGTTACTTGAGGAGGAAATGTTGGGATTCTGGATCTATCAAAGGAGAATGGTATTTGAAGATGGGTTGGTCTTGGGGTATAAGAAAAAGGAAAGTTATGGTTGACTCCAGGGCTTTCAATGTGAGTCACCAGGTAGGCTGATGTGTTTGTCTTCTACTGCTATGGTGTGGTAGTTCTGAAGGACAGAGGTTGAAAGCTGCTCATGGGCAATAAAGTTCATCAGTAATCCCAGTGGAGATAATAGGAGTCTGGAGTTTAGCTGGGAGGTCTCGGATGGATACATGATTTGGGTCCCAGAGTAGAGGTGCTATATAAAGACAAGATGAGATCAATGAAAGAGTAAGTGTAATTATGAGCATAAAAGTTCAGTTCAGAGTTTCTTGGATGACCTTGAAGAAAGTGGAGCATGCTGAACTACAAATATAGAGTTGGGGGATGAGAATTTCACTGTGCATTCCATTGATTGTGCTTGGTTTTTGTTTCTGTGGCTGGGCTGGAGGAGTATTCTCCATTGACTGTAATCTGAAAATTCTGGTTTCAAACTTGCTCACCAGATATCTCCCTTCTCCTCACCACACCTCTTTTCCTGGGAGCAATATTTCTGTGAGAAGTTGGGAGCTCATAGGATGCTAATGAAGTGAGAGATTTCACTCTTAGGCAGATGAAGGGGTGAAAAAAACCAAAACCGAAAAGATCTTCTCACCAAGTGCCCTGCATATATTAAATCTGAGGAGACATGTGTCTTTAAATCCAGATCTTCAAATCAATCACTTGCTGCCAACATGCTTCTGTGTTCAAAGTCGGTTATCGTCAGATGCTTCTGAAAATAGACCTGTGCTGACCAATCATGACTCTTATATAAGATTTAGTACTGACTTAAGCCTGCACCAGCCAGGAATGTGATGTGACAGGCTAGATTGGAGCAACTCCTGGTGATGGATTTCCAGCCAAATGAGAGATGACTCTCTGGGTACACAGAGAGCACACCTCAGCAGTCAGGGCCCTGCTCTGGGGGAGATTTGGTGCATGGATGCACAGGCCCCCATGAGGCTCACACAGGTCCTTCTGGGGAGGCACCAGAAAGCTTTCAAATGGGTTTGTGACCAGTCAAAAGCAAGGTCAGCAGCAAGGACCAGGAAAGAACAGAAAGCTCCTGCCTGAGACCAGTTTGGCAGGCCTATGGGACCAGGAGAAGAGACATAGAGCATTCTCCAACCCAAACATAGTAGGAAGTCCTAGTGTGGCACCCACAATGCCTTTGCAGATAGCACCCCTGTCAGCCTCATACTGCAGAGTCTTCCTTGTCCCAGTGCCAGACTCGGCACTGATGAAGGCAGGTGGGGCAGAACTCTCTCTAGGCTGCACTGTGGAGTTCTACACCAAGTGGCCTGCCCCTGCCAGGTCAGCCAGCCCTGACTTCTGCCCTCTCCACCAGCACCTCTGTGGGTCTTCTTCCAACAGTTTCCAGAGGGATCTGTTTTAAGTGCAATTCAGATCACTGTTCTCTAATGGTCCCACTTCTCCCGTGTTGGACTCCGAATGCCTTGTCTTCCCCTTAAAACCAAACACTAATCCATGCTTGCTTACCTCTGAGGCCTCAATGTGTACATCTTCATCGTTATTTTTGTCTTCATTTTTATCTTCATCTCCACGTTCATGTTCATCTTCATGGTCCACATTACAACCATCTGGTTTACCTGAGTTTCCCTAAGTGCATCCTGCTCTCTCTTCTTTATTTACTGAGTGATGCTGAGTGGGTTAGTTGACATCTCTAAGCCTTAGTTACGTCTTCTGACTATTAGGAATCATGGTTTGTACCTTCCAGGGCTGTTTCACGGTGTGGATTAGAAACAATGACTGCAATGCTCCTTAGTCCAGTACGGTAGGTGTTCAATGAAAGGTCATTATTATGAGTTGCCTATCTCTGGCTGCCTCTTTATTTGTCCTTTAGGGTTTGGCTTAAATAATTCCTCCTATAGGAAACCTTCTCAAATTTCATGAGGCAGAGGTGGGTATCTCCCATAACTTTTTACAGTCTTTGTACTTACCTCTTGCACAGTCCAGGTGACACTGCATCGAAATTGTTTATGAATAATCATCATTGAAGAGCAGGGGCCATTCCTTTTAACAGTTGATACAGCACACAGATTAGTCACAAAATGGATGCTTGTTGAATAAAAGAAACACGGTTAGTTCTCTGATGGATTGCTTGCTGGCTGATGAGACCTCTTGAGGATTTATCCCCAACTGATGTAGAGTCAGTTCACCAGATTCCTATGGTAACAAACAAGCAAGTAACTGGTTAACCCATCTAGGGAGTGTGATTACTAAAAAACTTTCTTTTAGGATGAGATTCTTTGCGTTTGCATAATAGAGTTGTTGTCCTTCCTTTGAGTGTTTCTTTCATCCATTCAGCAAGATTCTATAGAACATAAAATTTGAGGCGGTGTGGCGCATAGCACAAGGTGGGTATTAAGTGAATTTTGACTGAGTCCAATTCATTCCTACTTCTATAATATTTCCTGTTATATTTCCTTTGTTGAAATTGTATCAGTTAGATATTGCCATGTAACAAACCTCCCAAAACATAGTGTCTTAACAGTCCTTTATTATTTCTCACAAGTCTATGAGCCAACGAATTGGTGATTCATGTGAATCAACCTTGGATGATTTTGACGAGGCTCTCTTATGCCTCAGTGGCCAGCTGGCAGGTGGCCGAGGGCTGTGTGGTTTAGGATGGACTTGACTGGTATGACTCAGCTCTTCCCTTCATGATCTCTCACCTTCCAGTAGGCCAGCTTGGGCTTGTTCTCCTCCAGGTTCTAGGAGACATAGAGCAAGTGAGGCTTAGGTTGAAGACTGTACATTGTCACAGCTAACATATTCTATTGGCCCCAATACATCACCAAACCAGTTCAAATTAAAAAAGATTGAACTCCTTAGTGAGAGTAGCTGTAATAGCACATTGCAAGGGGAATGGACAAAGGGAAGATGAAGAATTTGGGACATTTTCCAGCCAATCTGCTGCCACCATCATGATCGTTATGATCTACCACTTATTGAGTTTATACTTGGTACAGGCAGGTCTTCTTGCATTGCTTGGCTCTAATTCTCACATGATTCCCTGCTAGGCTACAATTTCTTTAAGGGTAGTGCCTGTGTCTTCCTTCATACACTGTAGAGACCTTCACAGTGTAGGTCATTGCATTAAGTGAGCAAAAGGTCTACGCATCCTTAGGTTGTGTCTCTCAGCTCAGATGCCTCCTCATCTCATCACACTTCCCGAATGCCCTTCCCATGACCTTAATATCATTGTTGAGATCCTTCAGCCCGCATCACCTGCAGTGAGGGAGGAGGTTTCAGTCTTCACACGCACTGCCTAAATACTCTTCTGGCATCTCCAGTAGTAGAAAAAAGTGAGCACCACACAAGTGAGTATACTTTTGGTGGTCCCACAAACACCCATGACCTCACTCTGCATCTCTGTCTTAGCCTCCAGGATTGATCCACATCGTCCTTTATCTTTGTTTTCCTCAATCAGCACCGGGTCCCTACTACTCTCTTCATCCATTTCTCAGATCTTATTCCTACTGCTCTGTGTTCCTGAAACACTCCCACCATCTCTGGTTTCTACTTTCAGGGATCAGTAAAACACCCACATCCCAAACTTTTCTTTGAATGTAAAGTCAATCCTTTGCCCTAGGGTCTCCAAAGGCCATGTCACCCTCAAAGAGTATTCTGGAGTATGGCAAAACTGGTCTTGTCTTGTGCTTCCCCTTTGATCACCTCTTCTAACCGCCCTGCAGCCCCCTAACTGTTTGTTCTCATTCCATTCCCTGCTTTCCCACAAACACACCAGGGACTTTCCTGCCTTGCCACCTTTGGACACTCCCTCGGCTGAGAAGGAAATCTCTCTGATATATCTGCCTTATGCTCTCACTGAAAATTTCCCTCATCCTTACCTCCACCTTTTTTAATTTTACCTTTTTAAAATGAGACATAACTCATATACCACAAAATGTATCATATTAAAGTGCAAAATTCAGTGGATTTTAGAATTTTCACAACCATTACCACTATCAAATTCTGGAATATTTCTACCACTCCCAAAAAGTAACCCTTTTAGCAGTCACTACCCATTTTCCTCTCTGCCATAAACCTGGCAACCACTAATTTACTTTCTGTTCCTATGGATTTGCCTTTTGTTGATATTTTGTATAAGTGGAATCATCCAATATGTGGTCTCTTGTGTCTGGCTTAATTCACTTAGCATAATAGTTTCAAGGTTCTATGTTGCAGCATGCATCATTCCTCTGTATGACTGAGTAATATTCCATTGTGAACACAAATATATAAACTTTTTCTTAATCCATTCATCCACTGATGGACATTTGGGATGTTCCTACTTTTTGGTTATTATAAATAATGCTGTCATCACTGTTCACATACAAGTTTTTGTATGAGCATAAATTTTCAATTAGCTTGGTGTACATAGTAGTGCAGTTTCTGAGTCATATGTTAATTCTGTGTTTAAAATTTTCATGAACTCCTCAAAGCAGCTGCACTATTTTAGAGTCCCACCAGCAATGAATGAGAGTTTTATTTCCTACACATCTTTGCCAACATGTTATTTTTGTATTTACTTGTTGACTTAAGTATTAATTATAGACATCCTAATGAATGTGGAGTGGCATCTCATGTTGGTTTTGACGAGCATCCCATTTTAAATGAGAAACTCACTCTAACCCCTTTCCTAGATCTTTCTCCAAATCACTTATTATCTTCTGACTTTCTGTATCTGTCTATCCATATATATACATATTTTCACAATGTTTGTATACATCAGGGTGTATCAGGAACATCTTCCTCTGTCCCCTCCTTACTATTCAGGCCCATCTCCACCTTGGCCATCCCACCTCATCTCCCCCTATTTTACACTACACATTCCAGGCACTGTGAGACACCAACCATTTCATGTTTATCCACCACTGAAGTGTAAAGACCTTTATCTTGTGCTTGGCTCACCTTTGCCTCATTTCAGTCTATACAATTCCTGTTTTCCTTTCAGGAGCATCTGTTCCAGCTATACTTTGATGAAGTGAGAACAAAGCAACTGAAGTAGGGAGAGAAGGAAGATAGACAGGGAGATTATCCATTATCTGTGTCTGATCCAATCACATGGGAATGAAGTACAGGTAAGGATCCAGTAGGAATCCCAGACATACCTTGATATTTAGATGAAAGAGGTCATTGTGTGTCCCCTGGGTCCAGGCAGGTGTTCTGGAGTGGGCAGGCACACTTGGCCAAAAATGGTGGGCATGTTTTGCAGAAACCAAAAGAATGCCTGAGAAAGGTAGGGAGAGAAGACAGATGGAGGTTTTGGGGGGAAAAGTGTGGGCTGGCTAAGTTAAGGAGGACAGGATTTGATGTGAGCTCAGAGGCCACATAGTCTCAATCTCCTGAATGTGTGTTCTGAGCTCAGGCTTGCCCTTCCTGAGGCCCCTCATGCAAGGCCTCACAGTTGACACTCTTCTATTTCAACATGAATGCTTTCATAAGTCAGAAATGTTCGTTTCTCTCTCTCTTTTAAAACATCAAATTCATCTCTTGTGATTTATTGATTTTCTTAAAAGAAAAGCAAATCTTTTTTTTTTTTTTAGTTTATTACCAGACACTTGGGTCTGGGACACACTGAGAAAGAATTCTGTTAAAAGTGTTTTAAAGTGTTTCCAAATCAAATCAATAAAACTACATGGATATATTTTTTAATGTTACAAAGAACAGATGTAGAAAATTTCATTAAAACATGCTGCTTGACACCACCAAGTAGAAAAGCATAGCTTTGAATTAAACAGATGTTATAAACCATGAGAACTGTGCAGAAGAATCTTTAGAAAAATAAGTATAAACATCTCTGATGCAAAAACAAGCGGACTCTGTTCTGAATCTGAAGAAGTTAGATTAAACATAGCTCTCCTTCACTTTCTAACTGGCTATGCCTAGAAAAGCTGGACAGAATACATGGGGGCAACCATTTGAAGACCCTGGAAAGTAAATAGCAGCACGCAGATTGGGGAAGAGTTTCAAAATTCAATGTTCCATCAGATTAATGAAAAATTTGCCATTCCTTCTCCTGCTCCTGTCTCCTCAGGTCTGAATTCAATGCACTGGAAACCCAGAAATAGGCACTAAGGTACAAGTAGAGGAATTTCCAGGAGAAATACTCTAGTTCTGGCACAAGGAGGGGGAAAAGTAATCCCTAATACAAAGAAATTTCTGAAATCCTTATTTTATTTTATTTTTTCCCCTTTTCTCTCCTACCACAGCCCCTTAAGTAATCACATGAAAGTGGGGCAGAGCCAGTGACATGAGCCCAGTTCCAGTTTTTCAAAAAGTGAGGCTGCACCACACACTTCCTTCCCTCTCTACGTCCTTGCTGCTTGACCACGGATGAGGAGGTGGTTGCATAAGTGCAAAATAAAGTAGGATAACAAACATTGCAGCTTTCTAGCCAGGGGAACTTGGGAAAGGTTGCTTGCAAATGCCTGGGCTCACCATCCCTCTGCACACATAAACTGTGCATATATGGATGTCATCTTATGAAGTATTTCAAATGTTTTGAAAATGAAACTAACAGAGAGCCCACAGACCAGGACTTAGATTGGCCTCTGGATGACACATATACATCTGAATGAACTGCAAAGTCCTGGAAGAATAAACTGACCATCCTATCACAGCCAGCTCTTTGAAGACAAAGTGCAATTTGTGGCCTGAATGTCAGCATGTCAACTGCCTACACAAACAAAAATAGGGTATTGTCCACTCTCTCTGCCCCATGACATACCATCCAGAAAATCAAGCAAATAAAAAATTACTTGGTATGTAGAGAACTATGAATATCTCAATACTCATGTTAAGACAGTCAATAGACACTGAGATAGCACAACTGTTGGAATTTTCTGACAAAGACATTAAGACAACTTCTATTAAAATGTTCCAACAAGTCATCACAAACACACTTGAAATTAATCAAAAAAAATTTTTTTTTTGAGTTGGAGTCTCACTCTGTCACCCAGACTGGAGTGCAGTGGCTGCTCCCAGCCACTGCAGCCTAGACCTGCTGGGCTCCAGCGATCCTTCTGCCTCAGCCTTCCAAGTAGCGGGAACTACAGGTGCGCGCTACCACGCCTGGCTGATTTTTGATTTATTGTAGAGATGAGGTCTTGCCAAGTTGCCCAGGCGGGTCTCGAACCCGCGGGCTCAGGCAATCCACTCACCTCAGTCTCCCAAGGCTGACAGCCTGAGCCACCGAGTCTGGCTCAAAATTTTTAAAAAGGAAATTTAAGTCCTGATAATAGCACACACATTTTTTAAAAAAATTAACAGATAAGCTCAGTAGCAGAATGGAGATGACCGAGAAAAGGAGTCAGTGAAGTAAAAAACAGATCAATAGAAATTATCCATCATGAACGACAAAGAAAAAGATGACAAAAAATTGACTAAACCACAGAAAACTGTGAGAGAACAACACAATGTCTAGCAGTTGTGTTATTGAAATCTAATTGAGGAGAAGGAGTATAATACCAAAAAATATTTCAATAGATATTTGCTAAAAACTCTCCAAATTTGTAAAAATACATATGTGAACAGAATCAAGAAACTCAGTAAACCTCAGAGACAATAAATGGAAAGAAGTCCATGCCTAGACACATTATAATCAAACTGCTATACATGAGACACACAAAACATTTTGAAAGCAGCCAGAAAAAAATGATGCATTCCCTATAGGGAGAGAGCAAATCAAATGGCTATAGGTTTCTTTTTTTTTTTTTTTTTTGAGTTGGAGTCTCACTCTTTTGCCCAGACTGGAATGCAGTAGCCGCTCCCGGCCACCGCAGCCTCACCTGCTGGGCTCCGGCGATCCTTCCGCCTCAGCCTTCCAAGTACCTGGAACTACAGGCACGCGCTACCATGCCCAGCTAATTTTTTGATTTATTGTAGAGATGAGGTCTCGCCAAGTTGCCCAGGCGGGTCTCGAACCCGCGGGCTCAGGCAATTCACTCACCTCAGCCTCCCAAGGCGCGGGATTACAGGCTGAGCTACCAAACCCGGCTGGCTATAGATTTCTTATTTGAAACCATGGAGGTAAGATAGAAATGCACAACATTTTTAAAGTGCTGAAAGGAAATAATTATCACCCCAGCAATATGTATCCAGAAAAAGTACTTTCATGAATAAAGATGAAATAAAGACATTCTCAACTGCAGAAAAACTAAGATAATTCATTGCCTTCAGAATTACTCCAATTAATTCCTAAAAGACAATATCCAGACAGAAAGTAAATTATTACAGAAGGAAACTCAGATCATCAGGAATGAAAAAAGGTGACAGAAATGATAAATATGTGAGTAAGTATAATAGATTACTTTTCTCTGTTTTGAATTCTTTATAACATGTTTGAAGATTAAGAGTAAAAAATTGAAACATTGATTAGGTTTTCAATGTATGTAGTATAATATGTAAGACAATTATCGCGCAAAGAGAGATGGTCAGGGGATTCCTGTGGAGGCAAGTTTTCTACATTCTGTGTGAAGTGATGGCATATTTTTTTCTAACTACAATGTAGAGAGTTAAGTATGTGCATGAAAATCCTTAGAACAATCAACGTCTTAAAAATTAATATATACAAAGAGATGTAATAAAGTAACCCACAATAAATAATACTAAAAGTATTCACATAACCCAAAAGAAGGCAAGAAAGAAAAAAACAGAAAAAATTGTAAATGGACAGAAAAAAACCAGAAAACAAATAGCAAAATGGCAGTAATAAATCCAAATATATCAATATTATAATACATGAAAATGGCCTACACACACTATTAAAAGACAGAAGTTGTCAGAGTGGATAAAAGTACAATAATTACTTATATGCTGCTCATAAGAAACTCACTCAAATATAACGGCATAGGTATATTAAAAGAAAAAGATAAAAAAATTTATTCATATGAACACTAAAAAATTCTGGGTTGGTGACATTAACATAAGACAAAATGGACTCTAAAGCCAATAAATTTGCCTGGCATAAAGTAAGACATTACATAATGATAAAAGATTTAATTCTTCAAGAAGACATTATAATATCAAATGTGTATGCATCTAACAAAAGATCTTCAAAATACATGAAACAAAAACTGGAGAAATTGAAAGTAAAAGTAGATAAATTTTCTATGACAGTTGGGAACTTCAGCACTCCTCTATCAGTAAGATATAGAACTGGCAGAGAGAATAAACAAAGGCAGGGACGTGAACAACGCCATCAACCCACTGCATCTAATTGACATTTAGAGAACACTAAACTCAATAAAAGCAGAATACATAGATACTTTCAAATCTGTATGGGACATTCACCAAGAAAAATTACTGAAATAATACCAAGTATGTTTTCTGATTATAATGAAATTAAACCAGAAATCAATGACATAAAGATAACAGGAAAATCTTCAAACACTTGGAAATTGAACAACACCTGTTAGGTAATCATTTGTTCAAAGACAAAGTCTTTAGATAAATTGAAAATTACTTTTAACTGAACAACAATAAAAATACAACATATCAAAATTCATAAGATGTAACTGAATTTAAGGCATTAAATTCTCTTATGAAAAAAGAAGATTACAAGTGAGTAATCTAAGATTTATCTTAAGAAAATACAAAATAAAAAGTAAAATAAACCCAAAGCAAACAGAAAAAAGAACATATAAATACAAAAGTATAATCAAATTAAAAATAGAAAAACAAAGAATATGAAGAACTCAAAGCTAGTTTTTTATTTTTTAAAGCAGGATTTATCGAGAGGACAGAAAAGCTCCCACAGTGGGAGGGGACCCGAGGGGGTTGTCCTAAAGCTATTCTTTATAAAGATCGATAAATTAATAAGCCTCTAGTATGGCTGACAAGAAAACATAGGAGAGAAGCTAGAATTACCAATATCAGAAATAAAAGAGAGGGTTTTTTTTAAACACATCTGCAAACATCAGATGAATACTTGCATCATTTAATACAAACAACTCTACAAAAACAAATTCAGCAACTTATATGAAATGGACCAAGTCCTTGAAAATGAAAAACTGCCAAAATGCTCCCAAGATGAAATAGAACATCTGAATAGACCTATAACTATTAATGAAATTCGATTTGTAGTTAAAAAGCTTCTGAGAGAAACCACCAAGCCCAGGTGGTTCACTGGCACATTTTAGTCAAATATTTTAAAAAGAAGTAGCACCAATTGTACACAATTTCTTGAAGAGAAAAAAACCTTTTCCTGTTTTTTTTTAAAGAATTAACTTGATATTTAAGTTAGACAAAGACAATACACAAGAATAAAACTATAGGCCAATATTGTTCATGAACATGTGTGCAAATATCCTAAAAAAACTATTAGCAAATTGAATCTGGCAATAAATAGAAATGTTAACACATTGCTACTAACTGGAGTTTATTCCAGGAACTCAAAACTAGGTCAATATTCAAATATCAATGCAATCAATCATATTAACTGTCTAAGAAGTATCACTACATGTTCATATCTATTGGTACAGAAGAAGCATTTGACAAAACTCAAATCCATTTAAGTTAAAAACTAAAAGTCAACTAGTAATAAAAGTAAAATCCCTAATCCTCCTAAAGGGCATTTATTGAAAAATTTATAGCTAATACCTTACTTAATTGTAAGAGATGTAAAAATTTTCCCCTAAAATCATAAAAAGTCTAGAAAGTTCCCATTTACTCAACCTACTCAGAATTATGATGAAATTTCTAGCCTGTATAATAAGGCAGGGAAAAGAAATAAAGCATACAGGCTGGGCTCGGTGGCCCAGCCTGTAATCCCAGCACTTTGGGAGGCTGAGGTGAGTGGATTGCCTGAGCCCGCGGGTTCGAGCCCCCAACCAGGCAACTTGGCAAGACTTCGTCTGTACAATAAATCAAAAACTAGCTGGGCATGGTAGTGCACGCCTGTAGTTCCATCTACTTGCAAGACTGAGGCAGAAGGATTGCTGGAGCCAAGCACGTAGAGGCTGCGGTGGCCGGGAGCGGCCACTGCACTCCAGTCTGGGTGACAGAGTGAGATTCCAATTCAAAAAAAAAGAAAAGAAATGAAATACAGCATACAGATCAAAAAGAAAAGATAAAACTGTCCTATTCATAGACAACATGATTGTCTCCAGAATTCTAAGAGTATACAAAAAAAAATCTAGAACTAAGAGGTGAGTTTACCAAGATTGTAGGAAACAAGCTACACACACACACATGCACGCACACACACACACAGAAACAGATCGATTTCTATGCATTAACAATAGAGTACTTGAAAACCAAAATTTAAGAAATACCATTTAAAATAGTTTAAAAAAGTGAAATATAAGTACAAATATAGCAAAGTGTACAGAATTTGAATGCTGAAAAGTACAAAACACTGATGAAGCTTTCAAAGAAGACATAAATGAATGAAGAGGCATACAATGTTATGCATTTCAACACAGTGAAATGCTGATTCTTCCCAAATTGATTGATCTATGGAATCAAAGTAATTTCAATAAAAATCCCAGCACAATTTTAGTGAATAAAGACAAGAGCACATCCATAGAAGAAAACATCGATGCATTGGACTTTCTCAAAATTGAAAGCTTTTGCTGCAAAAGACAGTGCTAAGAGAATGGAGAGACAAATGTTATGGGTTGAATTGCATTCACTCAAAATTCATCTGTTGAAGCTCTAACCCCAGAATCTCAGAATGTAACCTTATTTAAAGTTAGGATCATTACAGAGGTAATCAAATACAAGATAATTCTAAAATGTATATACAATTTCAAATAAATTAGAATAGATAAAAATGCTTTTGAAAAATAATATAATTTGAAATTAAATTACTTGATTTTAAAACTTACTATTAACTACTACAGTTCAGAGTGAGACTCCAACTCAAAAAAAAACAAAAACAAAAAACTACTACAGTCAAGATGATGTGGCATTAACAAAAGAATAGACACATGGATATGTATAAGGTCACACAGAGTTCAAACATGAGCCTATGCAAATATGTTTTTCAATTCAAGTAAAAAAACTGAGTTTTAAAAAATGGTGCAAAAACAATTCAATGGATAAAAAGACAGTCTTTTCAATAAATGGTGTTGGAAAAATTGGTCCGTCATATGTCAAAAATAAGAACCTCAACCTAAGGCTCATACCATATACAAAAATTAACTCAGAATGTATTATTGATCTAAATGTAAAATGCAAAAACTGAAAAAAGCTTTCAAATAAATAATAGGAGAAAATCTTTGGGACAAGGGGGTTGGGGAAAGCATTATTAGACATGACAACATCAAAAGCACATTCATAGAAGAAAGCATCGATGCATTGGACTTTCTCAAAATTGAAAGCTTTTGCTGCAAAAGACAGTGCTAAGAGAATTGAAAGGCAAGTGTTATGGTTTGAATTGCATTCTCCCAAGATTCATCTGTTGCAGTTCTAACCCCAGAACCTCAGAATGTGACCTTATTTGAAGTTAGGATCATTACAGAGGTAATCAAATTAAAGTGAAGTTATCGGGAGGGGGGGGCATAACCAGTCTGACTGTTATCTTTATTTCAGGAGGAAATTAGGACACTGTTGGTGGGAGTGTAAACTAATACAACCTCTGTGGAAAACAATTTGGTGATTCCTAAAAGATCTAAAAATTGACCTTCCATACGACCCCACAATCCTCCTACTGGGAATATACTCGGAGGAATTCAAATCACTCTATGAAAAAGATACCTGCACATGTATGCTTATTGTAGCATTGTTCATAATAACAAAAACATGGAACCAACCGTGCTGCCCATCGAAAGAGGACTGGATAAAAAAATGTGGTACATATACGCTATGGAGTATTATGCAGCCATAAAGGACAAAATTATGAACTTCACAGCTATTTGGATGGACTTAGGGTCTATAATACTGAGTGATCTATCACAGAAACAAAGAACTGAGCATCACATGTTCTCACTCATAAGCAGACCTTGAACAATTATCATAATACTATAAGAAAAGGATTGGCAGTAGCAGGAAACTGCTGGCGGGGGGGAGGGGAAGCGGGATTGGCAGTAGTGGGAATCTGCCGGGGGAGGAGGGCACACCTCATCAACAGGTGAACCTGCATAATGAGCATTTGTATACCTAACCCTGAATTGTGCCCCACATCTTTAAAATTTTTAAAAAGAGGAAATTAGGACAAAGCTGCATACAGAGAGAAGACCAAATGAGGACACAGGGAGAAAACAGCATCTACATTCTAAACAGATTAGCCTCAGAAGAAACCAACAGTGCTGACACCTTGATTCCAAACTTCTGGGCTCCAGAAAGAACTGTGTGACAATAAATTGCCTTTGTTAAAGCCACCCAGGGTGTGGCAATTTGTTAGCGCAGTCTTAGCAAACTAATATAGCAAGTTGCAGACTACACTAAAATATTTGCAAATCACATATTCAACAAAATATTTGTATTTGGAATGTGTTTTAAAAGCTCTTAAAACTTAGCAGTAAGAAAATAAATGCGCCAATTAAGAACTAGACAAAATAATTAAACTGAAAGCTTCTGCAAAGTAAAAGAAATAACCAACAGAGAGAACAGAAAAACTGCAGAAAGGGAGAAAATGTTTGCAAACTCTCCATCCCACAGAGGACTAATATCCAAAATTTGCAAAGGGGCAGGAAACAGTGACTCACACCTATAATTGCAGTACTTTGGGAGGGTGAGGCAGGAGGACTGCTTGAGTCCAGAAGTTCAAGAACAACCTAGACAATATAGTTCGATTTTGTCTCTACGAAAAATAAAAAACATTAGCTGTGTGGTGGCATGCACCTCTAGTCCCAGCTACTTAGAAGGATGAGGTGGGAGGATCACCTGGGCCCAGGAGTTCAAGGCTGTGGTGAGTTACAATTTTTCCACTGCACTAGGGCCTGGAAGACAGAGTGAGATCCCGACAAAAAAAAAATTGCAAGAAACTAAAACAATAACATCAAAAGCACATCCATAGAAGAAAACATTGATGCATTGGACTTAATCAAAATGAAAGCTTTTGCTGCAAAAGACATTGTTAAGAGAACGGAAAGGCAAGTGTTATGGTTTGAATTGAAAAAAAAAAACTCCAAATAATTATATTAAAAAGTAGGCAAAGGACATGAACAGACATTTTTCAAAAGATCATATACAAATGGCCAACATGCATATAAAAATGCTCAACATCATTAATCATCAGAGAAATTCAAATTAAAACCACAATGAGATATCATCTTACACCAGTCAGAATGTCTATTATTAAAAAGATAAAAAATAACAGATGTTGGTGAGGACATGGAGAAAACGGAACTCTTTATATACTCTTGGTGGAAATGTAAATTACTTCAGCCTCTATCGAAAACATATGGATATTTCTCAAATAAGCAAAAATAGAACTACCATTTAATGCAGCAATCCCACTATGGGGTGTCTACCCAAAGGAAAAGAAGTCCTTATACCAAAAAGACATCCTCATTTTTGTTTATCACAGCCTTATTCACAATAGCAAAGATGTGGAATCAACCTATGTGTTCATCAATGGATAAATGGATTAAAATAATGCAGCATATATACACAGTGCAATACTATTCAACCATAACAAAGAATGAAATCATGCTTTTTTGCAGCAATATGATTGAATCTGGAAGCCATAATTTTAAGTGCAACAACTCAGAAATGCAAACACAAATATCATATCTTCTCATTTATAAGTGGGAGGTAAACCATGTGCATACATGGACATAAAGTGTGGAATGATAGACATTGGAGACTAGGAAGGATGGGATTGGGGAATGATAAAACATTACTTAATGGGTACAATGTACATTATCCAGGTGACAGAGAAAATAAAAGCCCTGACTTCACCACTATATAATATACCCATGTAACAAAATTATACTTTTACCCCATAAATTTATTCAAATGCATAAATAAATGGAATAAACAAGAGATTTAAAAACTACATTTCAACAAAAAACCCACAAATATGGGAAATAATCACATGAAAATATTTTTTACATATTTGCCATTGACAAAGTATCAAATAAAACCATAATGAGAAACCATTACATATCCATTAGAATGACCAAAATAAAATTTACTGACAATGCCAAGTGCTGGCAAGACCGTGGGACAATTGGGTCTCTCATTTATTGCTGGTGGGAATGCAAAATGGTACAGCCATTTTAAAACACAATTTGGCACCATCTTAAATAATTAAGCAGACACTTACCATATGGCTGTTATCCTACTCCTAGGAAAAAGAAAACTTATGTTTACACATGTAAGGGATTTTTCATAGCAACTTTATTAATGATCACCCCAAAGTGGAATTAATCCAAATGTCCTTCAGCAGGTGAAAGGATAAATAAACTGTAATGCGTCCATACAATAGAATATTACTCAGCAATAAAAGGAAATGAACTATTGATATATGCAACACTTTGGATGAGTTTCAAAGACATTATGTGGAAGGAAGGAAGTCAATCTCACAACTTTATACTCTGTGATTGTATATGAAACTCAGAAAGCTTTCTGAGATTGACCTCCTTCCTTCTGCATAATATCTTTGAAATTCATCCAAATTATGGTGTCTGTCAATAGGAGGGTGTGTTTGGGGGTGATGGATCAGTCTGTATCTTAATGGCCATGGTATTAAAATTCATAGAACCCAATACCAAAAAAAGTTATTTGTGCTATGTGACGATTTTTGAAACTAAATAATATAAAATAAAGAATGATCAGACTCTTTCAGTGATGCTGAGGGCTTGGGAATCAGAATGTTTAAGGTGCGTGCATCAGAGCCCTATGGAAGGCCAGAGAAAGGGAGGCACCAAAGGGTGCCACCAAAGTGGTGCAGAGCATGAGTTCATGGGTCAGATTATGC
This sequence comes from Tarsius wallacei, assembly GCA_963574415.1. NCBI lineage: Eukaryota > Metazoa > Chordata > Mammalia > Primates > Tarsiidae > Tarsius > Tarsius wallacei. The sequence continues at coordinate 114,376 of CAUYQG010034442.1, read as the reverse complement.
TGTCCTCCTGGAGACTCATTCCTCAGTAGTGGGTGGCAGGGCTGTCATCTTCCAGCTGACCCAAACTCTCCTCATCTTTCACCTGAACTATTATTGCCATGGCCCTCTACTGGCTGCCTTCATGTTTTTGCCCTCCGACCTATCTTCTTCCCTGCAGCTGATATAGTGTCTCTTAACCCATCACACCTCAACTTTAAAGTCTCCATGGGCTTCTCTTCTAAAGTCTGGTCCAGACTTCATTTGCTTAATGTGCACAGCACTTACTTCCCAGGCCTCATGCCGGCAGCTGTCTACAGACCTCTTCCCTTGACTTAACTGCTGTGTGATAGTTGACAAGGTGCCAAACCAGTCCAACTCTGCTCATTGTCATTGCCCTTGTATGTAAAATTGGGGTAATTATAGCAGCCACATCCCAAAGTTATCGTAGGGAGGAAATCATGGTGACATGACAATTGCCCACTGAAGGCTCCTTTTTACTGTTTTCGTATGGGTCTAATCCTATAATTGTTATCATCATTAAAAAAACAGGTACAGACATTGAGTACCTACTGAGAAATAAAAATGAAATCCTAAGCCACCCAAATGACTGAACGGATTCCTTCTTGGCCAAGGGAACCCTTGAGTAACCTCGAAAACTTAGTTATTATCATGACAGGATGGTCAGACATGCCTCATTATGCTCTCTCCTTTACTAACCACCCATAAGCTTTCTTCCCTATGGACTAAACAGAAACAAACTCTTTCAAAAGATTCCATTACTGATATCAACCAACCCCCTGACGTTGCCCTTCCTTTAATGCTTAATAAGAGATTACAGACCACAGAATGGTCTGGCCAGTCTGGCCAGGAGGATGCACAATGAGGTCTTTTGGGTCCTCTTCTTCACCTTTTGACATCAGAGAGCTGAAAACTCCACCCTTGAATCATGCTAACGCCAGTATTTTTTTTTACATGCATGTCACCCAGGAAAGGGTATGAAGCTCCATTGTGCACATGGAGCTTTCATAACTATTTATGACTCTTCCTATAACTTATTAAATATGTATATTAGGAGACTCTGCTCAGTATAAATTCCTGTTTCCTTTGCTCCCCTGTTGAAGTGTCAATTTCTGGCTTCTAGCCAGAAGCTATGCTTCCTAGCCTGTCAAATGGCCACCCTGCAGGCTGCAGCCCTTTATGAGAAATGAAGCTCTCCTTTCCAAATTTATGAGTCTCATCATTCTTTGATTTGACACTGCTCTGCCATAGTCACTAAAAACATGACATCTGGATTTGCATTTTGACTCTTTCTTGATACTAGTTTGGACTCTTTCTTTACAAGACAGGAAATGGAATTTAAATTACCTTAAACAATAACAATGAAATGTTATGTAACTAAAGAGTCCAAAGGATGGTTTGACTTCAGGCATGGTTTGATCCAGAATCTCTAATGACATTATCAGGACGCTTGGTTCTCCCCCATCCCCACTGGTTCTGCTTGATTGTGTTTGGCCTCATTCTCAGAAAATCTTTCCATTCATTGGGGAAGAATGGTCATCAGCAGCTCCAAAATTCATTCTACTAACTGTGAAAAGGGACAACCTTTCCTAATAGTCTGTTCAGACGGCCACAGTAAAGACCCCACTTGGGTCACAGGCCCATCTCTGACCCAGTGTGCTTCCTCAAGAATGTTGAGTCCTTGTTCGTGGGTAATTTGCCAGACTGTTATCATGTGACCCTCTCTCTGGCCTGACAACACAGTGGAGGTAAAGAGAGGGATTGGGTCAGCATCATCTAAATGAATGGGACAGGTAGAGCCAGAGGATAGGGACAGGAATCTTCATCATGCATCCTCTCTCCCCTCAGGTTTTGGAAAGGGAGTTTCACTATTGAGAGGGAAATATGGACTACCAGACAGACCAACGACAACATCTGTAGAAGTGTGTCCTGGGACAGTTTCTAATCTTTGGTGCCCTCATCTGTGACATGGGACAATGATAGTATCCCCCAGACCCATTCCCAGAGCTGCTGCTGCATTGGAGGATAAAGGCACTGCAGCACTTTGCAAGTGCCTACCACCCAGTGAGAATTCCTTAACTGTGGCTTCTACAGTTACATTGTTATTATTGCACAAGAATGCTCTTGTATTGCCACCAAATGACCTAGCCATGGTAAGAACTAAATTAATATAAGTTACCTTCACTTCACAGTCCCACAGACATTTCAACCACTTTATAACTCAGCATGTTTGCAAATTCTATTTCGTCTGCTTAGGAAACTTCTCTTCCAATCCACAAATAAACATCCCATATTTTAGTAGTAATGGCGTTTTAAATGATATTTGTGTGGATTTTGCCATTTTTAATGCTTTCTTTGTGCTCCCTTATGGAAATTTTACAAACACCCCCGTGTTCTGTTGTACGGTTCCCCTTTGACATCTGTGACATCTTAGGTTCACAGAGCATCCACAGTGATGCCACTCCGTCTGGCATTACATTGTGTTGTTTGCCTTATTTGTTTTGGCTCCTAAGTCTCCCAGAAGGAAGGACCCAGGACTCATCCATCATGTGTCTCCAGAGCTCAGTACATGGTGGAGATTCCCAGGAAATGCTACAGCGAGCCAGGTCATGAGCGAATGTCCAGAACACACAGCACTGCAGTACCTAACAGTTATGACAATTGTCATCACTAGTTTCTACCAGGGTAAGAGGAGTCCTGGGAAGTGAGAGTCCACTGAGAGATCATGAAATGGAATAAAATCCCAGGTTTGGGGAACAGCTGGCTCTTTATGCCTGTGAGACCCCTGTCTGTGGTTCCACACACATCCGGTTCCTTAGAACCCCCATCCTCCATGGATAACTTCAAATTTACTTTGGACAAAGAATGTAATGTATCTTGTCTGAACCTCAGATTCTTCATCTACACAACAGGGATGACATTACTGCCTGTCAGAATTTTGTGAGGATTCAATAAGGTTGAATAAGAAAAAAAGCACATAAACTTGATTTTACATTCCTTGGAATATAAATGCTGCTTAAAAATCTCAATGATGCTTTTTAAAATTCTGAAAAGTTAGAGTAATTTTGTCTGCCCTGCATTTCTCTTAGGATTGCACATGAAAATCAAATACAACAATGGAAGAAAAAAATGAAGTGTGTATTTTACGCCAGCTGAAGAGATACTGGGATGTTGCAACTGATGCTGAACTGTCTCTCCCAAGTCTAGTCATTCCCTATCCTGCAACCAGAATGGTCACTTGAAAACACAAATCTGATCCTCTCCCCTCTTTGCCTTAACACTTAGGTGGTCCCCCATGACCATGGTGCTCATTGCCCTCATGTCCTTCGGGTGATGTGCATCACACTTTCTTAGATCTGGTCTCAGCTACTGCTTCTTTGTTGGAATATTTTTCTTCTCCTCAAAGAAACACAAATACTAAAATAAGTCAGTAAAAAACATTTTCCCATTATTGATGACAAGAAAAGACAGGACAGAAGTTCCTCTGGATTCAATCATCCAGAGAAAAATGTGCTCTCTGAGGCAGGGGTGACCCCACCCCTTAGCACAAAACATAAGGTAACAAGTGGCAAAACCTGTCCTGGTGAGGTCTCTAGGCACTGAAGGTCTAGAGGCATATGACTTGAAAAGAAGCCAAGTTTCCTGTCCCCAGGAAGGAGCTGGGCTCAGATGAATAGTGTGAGGAGGAAAAAGGAAAAAGATGCTGTCTTCCTATGGAGAAGCTTCAAGAGCCCCTGCAGATTCAGAGTGATAAGGAGCTTAGAGCAGAGACGGCCGTTTGATCAAGTTGCCATCTGTGGGATTTGCTGACTTTGAGCAGGACTTGAGGATATCTCTGTGTTACAGCCTGGTTGGGACTGTGCAAACGTACTTTATCTGATCCTCAGGGAAATCATTTTCTGAATAAGGCAAACCATGATGGCTTCTAAAGACTGCCAACTCCCCACAGCGGAAAGGTCAATGAATCTTCCAACAAGAAGCAATAATTGTGGGAGGGATTCTGCACATTCAACACCACTTCTGAGTTTCAAAGAATGTTCACAAAATTGCATGGCAAAAAATGGAAAGAGAGTAGTAGATGAAGTTTGAAGTCCCTGTGGGGAGACCTTTTTTTTTGGCAATGCAAGCTATTGGGGGCTAAGATGGGTCCTATTCACAACTTCATCCAGTGATAGTACCTGGCACCCCATAATGCTCAGTAAATATTTTGGGGTGCTGGTGGGTGCTCATGCTGTGTCACCTGGCACCATTTGTCTTAGTTAATTTGCCATTATTCAAGATATGGCCGTAACCACCTGGACCCAAAGGATTGCTTTTGTCTGGGGCTCAGACTTGATCAGACACAGAACAGTTCATGGGAGACCAACATCTAACCAAATGCCAGTGTGCAGATTTTTGACACCAGAGAGCTGGAAGGTGGAACCTCCTGGACTCTTCCTATAGAGATGGGTATTGGTTGGTGACTTATGTTTGATACACTTCTACTGTCATGCCATAGTTTAAAGCACCATTGATTCCTTCTAAAACCGTGGTAACAGCACTCTAGTTCCCAGACCTGCTCCCACCTTGCTCCTCTTAAAACTATCCTCAGTAGGGCCCACAAGCCTGTTTTACATGGGATGTGACCCACTGACAATGAAAACATTCTATTTCTTCACCAACTGCATGAATTTTCAGCTCTAGAATGTATCTAGAAGGATGGAGTTGAAGTGCCCCTGACATCAACAAAATGCTCCCTTGCCCCATAGAAAGATGAATTGGACCTCTTTATCTGTGAGTTCAGGGCCAGACCACAGCTGGGACACCACACTCATGGGTTGGGTTTTATAACATGGAATCCAAAATGATAGAAAATTTCGTGATGTTGGAAGTAGTCTTAGCGCTCAGGTTACACAGTGATGGGATGTTTGGACTTCCTGCCTTGAGAATCAGTCTCTCAAGGGCTCCACTGACACTAGCCTAAGTTTGCCAACAGAAGACCAGAGGCTGTGATATGGCACCAAGCACTGCTGAGTCACTGTGTTTGGTAGACACAATTCTATGTAGCTAATAGCCTCCATTTATGTGATTACTAGAATTAGTTCAATTTAATAAACTGATGGATGGCTAGATGGATGGATGGACGGATGGATGGATGGATGAATGGACATCTCTAACCAATATTTTTAAAGAGCTATTTTGTGTCAGGCACTGCCCCGGGCATGGCAGACAGAGTGAATTAGAGAGCCTTACTCGCTCTTCCACTGTAATGACAATAAATGATGATCTGGCCTCCCATGTGCTAGCCTGTGGAGGTTTCTGGGTAACCAAGGACTCTAGATGGAGAAATAACAGGAAGATGTAGTTCTGCCCACAAGATGCTTACTGTCCATGGAGGCAGTTGTGGGTCTGGCCACATGCAGGATGCTCTGGTGCCATTAGGGTTGCTGCTGGGGACCTGGACTTGCTCCTCCAAGTTTGCCTCTTTTCATCTTCTTAGTGGCTGAGCTGCAGCAAACACCATTTGCCCCACATGATACCTAGTCTGTAGAGGATCAATACGGCAGCAACACATCCACTCTCCAGAGTGGTGCAGTGCTTTGGGTGATAGCATTTCACCTGCTCTGTTCCCTGGCAGAGGCTGAGACAGTACTTCTGGCTTTGTTGCTTTGTCAATCCCCAAGCATGCTGTCCATCTTGTGTTGGGGTGGAGACAGTCCCTCCTTAGCTCTCCCCGGTCCCTGACATACACGGGAGGCTATGTGTCCTGAGCAGAGTGCTGACAATGATCACCTCATAAGGTGAACTTCTCCTGTGCTTGGATGTGTAACCACTGTGCATGAAGGGCCTACTCTTAGGCCCCGGGAACAGGATGGTCATTAAGTATGGGAAGCAATTATGCACACCTTGTCTCTGCTGAGTTCTCACTTGAGGGGAGAGACATACAAATTAACAGTGTAAATAAAATAAAATAAAATAAAATGTCACCTCTGCCTGTGACAGAGGTGAGTACGAAGGGGAGGACAGTGTCTGTCACCTAATAGGTGAAAACAGCTAGTTGTCGAATGAACAAATGACTGAGCAAATGGACAGATGAATGAGTGATACATTAAGATCTGGGCTTAGTTCAACATGGGAGTGGAGGAGGGAAGCCAAGGAACCTTAACTTGTAACAATAGTATCATCTTATAATAGTATAGTAGAACAATACCATCTAATATTACTGAGTATTTATTTTGTAACAAGCATGGTTCTTAGCATCTTATATGAATAAACTCATCCAATCCCACAACAAACATTATGCAGCCTTATCACTATAGTCACTTTTGACACACAAAGAAGCCACTGTCATGAAGACAGTAAAGTGGAATCTACCCACTGCATTGCAACCAAAGTTGGTGGGGACAGTATTCTAGGCAGAGGAACCAGCGGACTGATCAACAGTTCTGTGTCCCTAAAGCAATTGAGAGCCAGATCATATCGTGTGGTTGTAAGTGGTCTGTGCTGCAGGAGTGAGGGCTGAGTTGAAAGGGATGAGTCACCAAGAGGTGGAGATGGCAATGTGTGGGAACTACATGGTCCAGAGGGGGAAGGAAGATGGGAGGAGACCCTCATGCCTGGGTGTGAAGGATCCCATGAAGCACTTGCGGGGAGAGATGCTGGAATGCACAGGGAAGGAACACATGCTTCTGAAAGGGGTGAGCAAGGCAATTCTGAGTTACATGAGGTCTCTGGGAACAGTGGATGAGAAAATTGCCTGGGAAGTGTGTAACCGGGAAGGGAGAGGGCCCAGGAGGAATCCTGAAAAACATCACTGCTCTGCCCTGGGATGGTCTCAGATTCAGGCTTGGGTTAGATTCCCATCTCTGTGGGCTTTAGTGACAGCCGTGGATGACCACTGAGTGACTAGGTGGTAAACATGGGTGATTATTTCTGAAAGTTTATTATGAAGTCAAGGAAGTCAGCATTATGATGCGGGAATGGGTCATGGTTGGCAGTGTGTTCTCTGATCTGTGGGGCACGACGGGAGAGCAGAGCATCTTCTGTGTGGGTGCAACAGGCCTGAGAGAGCACAGGGGACAGTGTGTGAGGTGAGGGATTCAGTGACCCAGAGGCCTGGAAAACTGGGGCAGCTGTCTTTACAGACACCATCTCACCACTGAAATGAGGGTCCCAGGGTAGTCTTGTGTGATATAAAGGCTGCCAGGATGTCCCCCTTATGAGGTAGGGTAGGGAGCATCTCACTCCCTATAGGTGGACCCTCAAGGTGTGAGAAGCAGCTCTTCTTTGAGGTTGGTGGGCAAGTCTCCCTAAGGAGGCCCAAGAAACTGCTGCATCAGACCCAGCTCTGCTCTGACCTGTAGCTAAAGGGTGGGTCTCACACTCCAGGACCCCCCTCCCTCCTGGCCCCTGTCCTTGCTCAGCTCTGGTCCCATCAGTTCTGTTGAGCCCCAGGTGTGCCCTGGGCTTTCTGGGAACTCATGCCCTCCATGTAGGAGAGGGCTCTCTGAGCAGCAGAGGACATCGTCTCCACAGGGAGGAGGCAGATGGACTTTTTGTCTCATGCATCTTTCCATATACTTTATTGATACTAACAAAGTCTGTTTTAATTTAAAATAGTGAAAAAGGGGAAGAAAATCCTCATTTGAAATCATTTACATCTTTACCTCTGGCCATCCGTTGTGAACCTCTGTGAGGTTTATTTTTGTGATATCTTCCTACAGAGAGTAGAGAAAGCAGTCTGAGAGTAGAGAAGGCAGTGTTTTCCCAGTCTGCAGGCAACTGGCAGGGCAGCAGGGAGATGGGACTTTCAGGTATATAGAGACCATTCAGGAAATGTGGTTTCCATCATAGCCAGCTTGACATTCTTGCAGCTGCTGCTGGCTTGGGGACAGTTTTCTGGAACTCCAATGCATGAGACTCCACTAAAGTCTGACTTGGCTCACCAGGTGAGGGTAACTTATCTTTGGGGCTTTCTAGGACACAGGAACAGGCTCTGGCACCTGGGAGCATCCTCTGTCCTCCTCAAACACCCTCTATCCTTTGGGGTTTTCTGGTTTCTTGGATGTTCCTGTTTGCTCGTTGGGCCTCAGCATTCCTTAGTTTACTCTAGTCAGTTTCGATAAATGACAGGAATTTTCCTATGACTGGGTCCTGAGGACAGAGAGGAGGGAGCACAGAAGACACCAAATTTTTGCTGTCCAGCTGGTATGCAGGCATGGGCATGGTGGGTCAGGAGCGTCCTGGGCAGGCAATGCTCCCTGAGAGTACTGAGCTGTCTGGGGAGCCCTAGACCCTGGCCACTCACCACCAAAGGAGGTTGCACCAGAGGCACCAAAATGTTTCAGCAGTGTTGGAAGCACCGCACATGCAGACCCCGCACCAGAGACACAGTGCCCTCGGCAGCACCTTCCATTACCCTCAGGGGATTGAAGGGGTATTAGGACCAGTGGAGAGCTTCTTGGGCAGAGAAAGCAGCCCTCTTTGGGGGTGGGGATGGGCTAGGGGAGATTTGAATTCCAAGCTAAGAATGTACAAGTGGACTGTTGTGTTCTGCAGTTCTGGGCAGATGCAGCCCTGACCTTGGGCTCTTAAGGAGAGGGGTTCAGGGCCAGGGACTGACCCTGTGAGGTAGGGGCTATGTGACCCCCACAAGGCTGCTGTCCTCGTAGCTCATATTAGGAGATTTCCAGGTCGTAATAGATAAGTGATTTCCTGTGGTCTCATGCTAAACTGGGGTCCATTCACTCACCAGGAGAAGAATGATGTGGCCTGGAGGGTAGGGGTGGCTCTCCTAGGACAGCAGCAGGTTCACGCCTTGCTTAGGATACTAGATGTTCACCTTCACATCCTCAATAATACACCTCTGTGCATGCCAGGAAGCTCACAGTGTGCAGATGAGGGATTTGAGGCTGAGGGTGGGTCCATATTCTGCGCAAATGGTGGAAGGGAGATATGAACCCAGGTTGTGTATGATTCCCAAGGAAATCCAAAGGACAGATGGTCACCTCCACTGAGTTATGCTGATACTACAGAGAGGAGTGACTTCTGCACTTATCTCCCCGGTCACTGAGGCTAAATGCAGGAAGCCAGGAACTCAGGGAGGGTGCCAGGTCCCAGGAAATCTCAAAAGCTGCCAAAGAAAGCAAAGGAGCAGCAGAGGGAATTCTTCTAAGGAGCACTGCCCAGAGTGGAAATGTGCAAAAAAGATGTGTGCCAAGTTTTCCATATTCTAGGGCTTCCCAAGAAGGTCCCACTTCTCCTTAATGAATGAATGTAAGTGGGACTCCACACCCCACTGCCCTAACCACATCAGTTCTCTCTCTGGGTGCTGCTGCTTTCACAGCTTGGGGAACACACCTTGCTAGGGAGTAAACCCACTGGGAGATAACAGGAAAGTGTGAAGACTTCCACCAAGGTCAACTTGCCCAGTGATGCCATTCTAATCATAGGGGCCCTCAAAATGATGGTCACCACACAGTGAGGTGACACAGGTGAGCCTTTTACCAGGGAGCCTCTGTCATCTGGCAGAAACAGAGTCATAAGATGTAATGCAGCAATCCCCATCCTTTTTGGCATTAGGGACTGGTTTTGTGGAATGCAATTTGTGATGGATCATCAGGCATTAGATGCTCATAAGGAGCACACAAGATTCCTTGCATGTGCGGTTCACAATAGGGTTTGTGCTCCTATGAGAATCTAATGCCACCGCTGATCTGGCAGAATATGAAGGTTTGCTCCCCCACACTGCTCACCTCCAGCTGTGCAGCCAGTTCCTAACAGGCCACAGGCAGGTATTTGTCCATGGCCTGGGGTTTGGGGACCCCTCATCTAATGGATCCAGAGTAATTGAGAAGCCATCAGAGGCCTATAGTGTCAATGGGGGAGATTCCAACACTGCCTAGCTTGGACGGATGCTGTGTCGTGGACTCTGAATTATGTGGAGACAATAGGGGTGGCAGAGCTTTCATTATTCTAGGACAGTTCAATACCTCCTGCCTACCACTGTCCTACTGTATTTCTTCCTGAGTGGTCCCTTGATGTCCCTTAAATATCTTGTTGCCATGGCTTTCACACCATGGAGAAGCAGCCAAGTCATTGAACTGTTGGACATACATGTCTCTTCCTCATTGGGTATTGTCACCTGAGTGCTTATCCTACCCTACAGAACCACAGAACTATTTCTTCTGAGGATACCCTTTTCTGTGGGAGAAAATAGTGGATACTTGCCACTGGCTCCTGTTCCCCCCGTGATACCTGTGTGATATTTCTCTGGGTTATTTCTTGTATTAGTCAGCTTGGGCCACCAAAACAAAGCACCAGAAACTGAGAGACTCAAACAACAGACATTAATATTCCCATAGTCCTGGAGGACAGAAGTCCAAGATCAAAGTGTCAGTGGGGTTGGTTCCTCCTGAGACCTCTCTTCTTAGCTTGTAGGTGGCTGTCTTCTCCCTGTGTCCTCACATGGTCATCCGGTGTGTGTGTCTGTGTCCTAATCTCTTTTTATAAGGACAGCAGTCCTATTGGATTCAGGTCCCCACATATGATCTATTAATGGTCACTTAATGACCTCTTTAAAGCCCCTGTCCTCAGTTACAGCCACAATGACAGTTAGGGCTTCAACTATGGACTTTTTGGAGGACACAATTTAGCCCATGACCTCACTGATGTAGTATGGTGGTTCACCTCCTGAAGTTTCGCCCAGACTGCCCCGTGACCATTGGGATGCATCCTAGGATGGGATTTGAGGGAAATTTTGTGACCCCACTGTAGATCAACAGAGCAAAGGTCTATATCTCTTCTTTTCCTATTTCTTCCCTAGAACAACCTACTTAAACTTAAGCATTTGTTTAAAGGTCAAGATTTCCTGTAGGGACACCCATGGAAAACCCTGCTCAGAGGCTGTTTTGCAGTCCTTTACCCTAAATCCCTGATAGACAGTGATGAGGGAACATGGAATAGAGATCTGGGAGCCAAGCTGAAGCTAAGAGAAAGCAGATGCATCTCTGAAAGAGGAGGCTAGCAGGGTTTTAATCTTTAATTTGCTTTATTGGTGAACTTCAGTCATCTAATGAGATACAAGTGTTTTCTCATACAAGAGGATCATACTACTTTCAATCACAGGAGAGACATATCCCTGAGCTTGAGATGGGAAGTATTTTTGTATTTTAAAAATGCTTTTGAGTATTAAAGTTTTACAGTGTTTTTAAAAATTCAGGAAGGAACTTCAAAACTCAATGCATCCTGTGCCCTTTGCTTGTCAGAGTGGCAGCACAATCGTGTGGTAGAGATATTGGGTGTGGAAGTTAACAGCCCTGGATTCAGATCCAGTCATGCCTCTGAGCACTTCTGTCAGTCTCTGCGCTGCTAATTTCACATCAGTAAAATGGAGCAGTGGGGTTTGTGGGGCTCTTGTGAAGACGGTGTTGACATACCTCATAGCAATTGTTCAACAGATAAGACTGGCCTTAGGAGCTCATTGAAAAAGCTCAGTGGATGTATCAATGGATCAGTGGGTCCGTGGATACAAAAATTCCTGCACAAATTGTACCAACTGCAACAGCTTGATTCTTTACTCAACTGACACAAATGCTGACCAGGTGCCAGCCTGTATTGGTTTTGTAGGTTAAAGGTAAATTGGACACATCCTATGCCATTTGAGAGTCTCAATGGTAGATGTAAAGCAAACTAAGACAGACACAGTGACCATTGCATGTAGGGTTGCTCAAAGTCATTCAAAGAGGGTGAGAAGAAGTGCTACGGCAGTCCCCGAGATCAGTGCTGTGACTGTGAACCTAAGAACCAGGCTCAGCTCCATGCAGCAGACAGACCAGAACTCCACAGGTGGGAAGTCAGAGTGAGCCTGGAGCATAGGGTGGCAGGCGTGTGGTGGCTGGACCAGCACAGCTGAAGCAGTGTGACTCCCTGGGGACTGGTCATGTTAGGTTCACTCCCACACACCAATGATCAGCAGGTCTGAGCCAGAGACAGCCAAACTTGGCTTAGATTATGGGTTTGGTGGTGTCCCACACCTCAGGATATAATCTCATTGGTGTGGTTGCCATTGCATGTTGTAGTGCACTGAGAAACTGACGAGCTGCTGTTCTTTGGGATGTTCCAGGGATCAACACCACGTGCCATCTCTGCTCAAAGGGCTTACCACCTGGCTGACAAAAGCAGAACCACACAGTGGAAAAGTAGCCATTATGGATAGTGTCTGGTCCAGGGCCCAGTGGCAGGAGCCCTTCAGAGAAGAGATGCCCACACATGGAATAGGACTATGGCCTGTGAAAGAAGCTGGGTCCTTGAGCCACCTGAGATTTAGAGGTGGGAAGGTCAGGTCAGATACCATGGAATGAGAAGGAAGGAATGAGCTGAGGATAAGTCGTTTTCACCCACTGGATGGTGTCACTGGCTGTTCACTGCACACCTCACACTCCTGTTTTTAGAGAATGTAGCAACGAAATTCAAAATCCCTACCTTCAAAAGAGTCACACCCTAGTGTCAGAGAAAGACCTATGAAAACCTGACTGTAATAAAAAGGGATAGCTACCCTCACAGAAGTTGGAAAACTATGGCATAGTGAAGGGATGGGGACACAAATGCTGGGAGAAGGGGACATGTCTTCACAGAGAAGGCACATTTGCATTTCTCTGTCATACTCTTTTGATGAAGAAAGAAAATGGCTCCCTTCAGGGAAATATGGCCTCTGCCTTCTGTGAGGCAGGGAGTCTGGAAAAGGCAGCAAGACACCAGAGAACAAAAGCAGTGCAGGAGTGTACAGCTAGCAATGTCCAGCTTACCCCAGCACGAGGAGTGTGGGGGCAGGGCAGGGCCTGGAAGAGGTAACCTGCAGTTGGTTTAGTAATCAGGTGGCAGTTGGTTTAGAAATCAGGTGACAGTTGGTTTAGAAATCAGGCGAGCATTTCAGCAGAGGGACCAGTATATGAAGACTGCCTGGCACATTTAGGATGCACTGCACTGCTAGGGTGGTGATTGACTAGGGTAAACAAAGACCAGGGGAGACCTCTTGGGAGGAAAGGGGAGGTCGGTAGAGCTCTAAAGTGTCCTGTGCTGAGTTAGGGGGTTTAGACTTAATGTGGAATCAACAGGAACATGCAGAGATCTCCAATGAGAGCATGCTACCTTCAGGAAGATGATTTTGGGACCAAAGTGGGCTACCAACCACAGCAATCACCCCCTATATCCCTAAAAATAACAGAATTTGAAAGAATATATGACATCCAACCAGCAAGAGACACTGTGAAAGAGGCAGAGACTTTGTAGGACTTCTGGGGAGATTTGGTAGGATTGAATGGGTGGAGAAACCAAAGTGAATCACCCATGAAAACGGGCAGGAAAAAGCTACTGCAAAGAACAGGCAGCTTTTCCCACCAAAGCCCCAGTCCCAACCACCAGGCAGAAGAGGGGGCACAGGCATAGTACCCAGGGCAACTGAATAATTATGCCCAGAGAAGAATAATCTAGACCTGGCTTCTGAATAAAGGGAAGGGCTGGGAGGCTGGTAAGTACTGGGGTTTGCTGTTTGCTCTGTAGTTGGCCTTTACAAGGTGGTGATCTGGGGAACGTCTAGCTTCTGGGTATCTGGCCCTTTCCAGCTTCAGTCAGGGTTAACTTTTATCATGATATCCTGATTTGCACTTGGGGGAGACCGGTAACCTTAGGAATGAGGCTGAACAGGAAGGAAGGTGTTCTAGTCTTTGATAAGACAGTAGGGAAGTTACAGTTAACAATAACTTATTGTACATGTCAAAATAGCTAGAAGAGAAGAATTGTAATGCTTCCAACACAAAGAGAAGATTAATGTTCGAGGTGATGAATATCACAATTTCCCTGGCTTGATTGACCATTGCACATTGTAAACAGGTATCAAAATATCACATGTACTCCCAAATAGGTACACCTATACTGATAAAAAATATAAAATAAATATGAAATAAAGTGGGAGGAGACACAGAAGGGAGATGCCCGCCGCTAAATCTTCAGAAAGACTGCTAAACTGAGGCTCTATTCAGGGGACATTCCAAGGTAATATCCTAAGAAGTAAAAAGAAATAATATGAGGAATGCAAATGATCAGAGTTTTTGGAAACTTGATGTTAAAGGCTTGAGATATGGCTGAGTAGCATAATGACCAAATACTAAAAGTTCATCTAGACAATTGGGTTGTGGAGTTTTACCAAAAGAGAGTGAGAAAGAGGAGGAAAGAGAAAATAGAGGAAAGGGGATGCTCACCATGAAAAAAAGAATGTTTCCTGAATTGAAGGAAGTCATGAATTTTTAGATTAAAAAGAGTCTATTTTGGGACAAAATTGATTAAGAAAAAAATGCATGTACTTAGAGACATTCTGAATAAAGGTCAGAACTTCAAAAGTGAAGAAACTATTCTCAACTCTTTACTGTCATAACAACAACAAAAACAAATTCCTAGAATGGGGCAGGAATCATATGGGTGGCAAATTTCTAGTGGCAACACCACACCTTCAGAGAAAATGACTTTAAACATCTGAATGAGTCTATAATTCCATGCCCAGAAAAACTGTTATTCAAACAGGAGAGCAAAATAACCAATTTTTGTGCATAAAAAAGACATAGAAAATCAATTTATCTTCTATTGGCTCTTTTAGAAAAATAACTTGAATATACACCTAAACAAAATGACAATAAACAAACAAAAATTATAAGTCCAATAACAAAAAGGACATGGGATCAAGAATAATGGCAAAGAAATAAACAAGAACGTCATGTATTTAATTTTAGGTATAATATTTTGAAATGGGAATGTAATATTTTAAATGTTAAAAGAGGATCTTAACATAGTTGTAGTGAGAATTAGTCAGGAAAAAAAGCGAAGAAAGTAAAAGCATGCTAAATGTCATATTTTCTACAATAGAAGGATATAACTATTTTTTATAGCTTTTTGAAAAATATTAGGTTAAATATGTGTGCTAAAAAATTAGCAGTTTCTGACTGAGTCTTGGTGAATTTGATGTCTATATTTTAAAAAATCTTAAGAACTGCTTTGTACTACACTCGAAAATCAATTTCAGTTAGAGTTAGACTATAGATCTAAATTGCAAGGTTAAGAATATAAGTCTTTGAGAAAAAGCATAGAAAAATATAAACTTTAGGTAGATAGAGTTAAGAATAATCATTACAATCATATAAAGAGTATGTAAAGAGGCATACGGAAATAAAATACTACAGGAAGATAGAAGATATTCCAATAGAAAGGTACATCCGGGCAAATATATATATATATATAAATAGATAATAGATAGAAATCTGGATATACTCAAATATATATTTAAAAAGTAAATATAAATATTTAAAATATAAAGCGTGTATGCTAATATTAGTGTCACACAGAAAACAATTTAAGGAAATGATCATAAAGCACTTGTTTAAAAGTCATGTTTTATTTCTTTTATTAAAATATACAAAGTTGAAAGCTGTCATAAACATTCAACTCAATCAGTTAGCAGAACAAACATTTGTCTAAACCATACACATCCACAAAGCAAAACAAAATCTTGAAGAAAGGAATTTACAAAATTTAAAGCAGAAAGTAATAAAATATCAAAAATAATAGAGAAAACTAATAAAACCAAAAGAAGTTTGTTTGAAAAAAGTTAATTAAGTAGATAAAACTTTGGGGAAAGTGATGAACAAAAGTGGAGGGAGATCACAAATATAACTAGTGCAAATAAAATGTCTCATAGATGCAGTGGAATTTCAAAATGTAAGAGAATATTGTCTGAAAACCAGTTTTGTGCCCATGAATTTAACATCTATGATGAAATGGAAATTTTATAGAACACTATAAAATATCAAAATTTACTAGAGGAAAAAAACAAAATTCCAGAATTGAGCTATAACTATTTTATAAATTGCAGCATTACTAAAAAATCTTTCCATTCTCTTCCTCTCCCACTCCAAGGACCATCAAGGCACCAGGAAGAGATATGTTGCAGGTAGTTTGTGGGTAAGGAGTAGATTTCCCAAGACCTTAAAGGAACAAATAATCCCTTCCCAAAACAGAGGGAAAATAAAACACATTATTTTACAAGACTGAAATGTCCTCAATACCAAAATTGGACAAGGACAATAAGAAATAAAATAATAGGTTGATTTCTGTTGTAAAAATAGATGCAAAAGTCCTTAAAAGTAGTAAATTGAACTCAGCGGCATAGAAAAGAATATATATTTATTATAGATGTTATATATGTATATTAGGTAATACATATATTAGGTAGTACATATCCCAAGTTTACTTCAGGAATGCAGTGATTTTTATAACATTAGGAAAAAAATTCATTAATGAAATTAATCATATTAAGAAATTAAAGAAAAATTACTGATTACAATTGACAAAAAAATTTGATGAAGGATGTAACTCTCTAGAATTTAAAACAACTAACCCAACCAACCCATGCATGACAATATCAATATCTTAATTTCCTTTTTTTTTTTGAGTTGGATTCTGACTTCGTCACCCAGGCTGGAGTGCAGTGTTGACCTGCTGGGCTCCGGTGATCCTTCCACCTCAGCCTTCCAGGTAGCCAGACCTACAGGCACACACTACGACACCCACCTCTTTTTTTTATTTATTGTAGAGACGAGGTCTTGCCAAGTTGTCTGGGCTGGTCTTGAACCCGAGGGCTCAGGCAATCCACTCGCCTTGGTCTCCCAACGTGTTGAAATTACAGGTTGAGCCACCGAACCTGGCCTAATATCTTAATTTCTTAGCAGATTAAGAGTAGGACAGAAAGACCCAGAATCCAAACAAGTGTTTCTATGCAACCACACAAATATGTCAGTGGTGAGACTACAGGCCAGTTCTTTCTAAAGGCAGGAGCAAGATAAAAATTTTTTGCTCAATATTCTCCTGAAGGGCTAAGAGGATGGGTTATAAATACTGGAGAGCAAGAAACCAAGAAGTCATTATTTGCAGATTATGTGAATGTTTACATAGAGTAGGTAACCGAGAGAATCCACAGAATGAACTCTTGGAAGTAACAGGAAAGGTCTTTGTGATTGCTAGATACAAGATGTAACAACATGCACAAATCAATATTGTTCATGTATTTGAACTTTCAACAATTAGAAATTGTGGCAACAATCATAAAAGCAATGAAAATTGTGTTACTTAGTTACCAATCTACCAAAATAAATAAGTCCTTTTTAAAGAATATAATGAACTTCAATTGCAAAACTTAAGGCAGAACTTAAAGAAATTATATACATACATGGGTGGTTATTCCTAATGTTTTAAAGATGGCAATTCTCCCCAAATAGAAATATCAATTCAATGATGTACATTCAAAATTGTAACATAATTTTTCATGTCAGAGGACAAATTGGTTCTAATATCTGAACAGAAAAATAAATCACTAACATAAGTCAGATTGAAATTTAAAAAATACAAATAAAAAGAAGGAGATTTGTACAATGATAATTAAGATTTACTAACAACTTGAAGGGAATAAGCAGCATGATACAATGCAGGAGTGGAAACAGACCCACGGGTCCCATCATCTCAAACCCACATATACAAGGAAAGGCAGCAAGAGTCAAGCCTGATCTTAGCCACTGGCTTTCCATATGGAAAAAAGAAATTATTTTGGCAGGAAAGTTGCTCTGAAATGCCATGAAGTCATACGTGGCCTTTATAAACCTGTATGTTGAGGACTTTTATGTGCTTTGTTGTAGGTATGTTCAAATGTTGATGGAGAGGAGTTTTCCTGACCCAGCCAAAGGACCTCACAAGGCCAATGTTTCCTGTTCCCTTTTCCAGAAGATTCTGACTCTGAAATGTGTCTGGTCTGAGGGTAAGAGATTGCGGATATGCATGAGAGGCTTAAACAGTTGTAAAGTGAATGCTGATTTTTTTTTTTGTTATGCATCCTGAGAAAGGGGTCATAGCCAGCTCAGTTTTCTTGCTTCTGTTCTTCAATACCAGTTATGGAATAAAAAAAAAAAAAAGCAGTTCCCTAGTAAAACATCAAAGCATTGCTACAGAGTTTGGGTCTTCTTGGAGTTGAGGTGCAAAGTGTGTTTCAAAAGCATCCAGAAAGCGAACTGCTGGAATACCCTGCTGCTTTTGATGGTCTCCTTCCCACATGCTCAAGTTCCAGGCATGATGCACTTTGTTCTGAGGAAGAAAAGTGACTCCTGTCTTTCCCCTGGTTGCTGTTACTTAGGAAACTGCTGTTGGTAGCCATCTAGTCATGTGGGTCCCTTGGGATAAGGCATGATGAGTCTGATTTAACACTTGACACACCTTCCAAAGCCTATGAGGCAGGGGCAGGAAAGGCCCTTCAGGAGGGATGCCCATCCTGGAGAAGTAAGTAGTCCATCTTCAGAGATGAAAGAAAGCCTACACAGGGGCAAGTTAGGGTTGAACATCCGGTGTGAATACTTTCCCTAGGGCTCTGGAATTAGAAGGGTCTGGGATTAGAGAGGAACCTGCCCTGCTGCCAGGCACAGTGGCTCATGGCTATAATCCCAGCACTTTGGGAGGCCGAGGTGAGAGGATTGCTTGAGTCCACGGATTTAAGACCAGCCTGGGCAGCTTGGCAAGACCTCATCTCTAAAATAAATCAGCAAAATTAGCTGGGTGTGGTGGCACACACCTGTAGTTCCATCTATTTTGAAGGCTAAGGCAGAAGGATCACCTGAGTTCAGCAGGTTGAGGCTGCGGTGGCCATGAAGTGCCACTGCATTCCAGCCTGGGTGACAGAGTGAGACTTCGACTCAAAAAAAAAAAGAAAGGAAGAAAGAAAGGAACCTGCCCCATGTCAGTCCCGTGTCCTCTTGTCCTGTTTCCCCATCAGCACCTTATGCTGTGTCTTTCTATCTCCCACCTCCTGTCCCCTGCCTGCACGAATCTCACCTATGACTCCAGGATAGCCAAACTTGCAATCCCTGGTTGGAAAAATCGTCCTAGTGTTCTTGATTTCACAAGTAATTGATAATCACAACTAACACATATTGACTGTATACTATGCTTGGTACTTATTTTAATTTTTGTTTCACTTTATCCTTATTTTTAAGGTGGAGTTTCTACTACTGTCTCCACTAAATGCACATGACAACCAAGGAGTCTCATAAAGGCCCTAGGGATTTGTCCAAGTCACACATCATGGACAGCAAAGCTAGTACTTGAGCCAGAACCTGAGCTTGGAAGCTGTAAACTCATTGCTACAAAAGAGACTTGCTATTGTCAGTGCCCTGCCCAGGTAGAGGTGTCCTGCTTCTGATCTCTCACCCTGGGCTATGAACCTTCTGTTTCCTGACCTGGCTGGTCCACCTGCAGTCATCATCACTGGTCATCACAGCTAGTGCCCAACAACTCTCTGCCCCTGCCTGGCTGACCTCAATCTCTACCCAGGAGGTCACTGAGTGTCCACTCCATCATGGTCGTAGCTGGACTCCTTGTCGTGTTTTTTTTTTCATCTGCCTGGTCTCAAGCCTTTTGAGCTTGCAGGCAAGGAGTATGACGAGTACAGCAGCAATGACTAGCCTTTATTGAATGCTCACTGCACATCAGGCATGGCTCTGAAAGCCCTATTTACCATTCATTTGATGAGCTTGTTTTTGTGATGGTGCCAAGCACAGTAGAAGGCAAATATCAAGTGGCTCATAAAGGCATCTGGATATATTTCTGTTCCTTCCAATGTTTCCAAACACAAGTCATACTCTGAACAACACACAGTGGTGGAGGGACAGACTAACCAGACCCAACTTCATCTTCCACTCTCTCATTCACAGGCCCTATGTCCTCTCAGTGGAGCTTCTTCTGTCTTGTGACTGATAATAAGGTTGTAGGGTATCTTTCACAGGATGACGAGGGTCAGTGAGGCTCTCCAGGTGAAGCTTGAGAGAATATGGGATCCCTAAGGGCAAGGTCACATCTGATGTTCTCTGTAGGGCCTGACACATGGTGAACATATGCTGAATGAACAATAACAGCTAGTAAGTGCTAAGAGGAGGGTGTGAGAAGGGCTTCTGTTTAACTGGTGTTGGAAGGATAACGAGGACTCACAGTCAATGTCTCCTTGGGGGCCAGACCTTGTGTGTCCCTTGGTATTCTCTTCCACAGCATCGTGAAGCATTTCTGTTGTCCCTGAGGTCTTTCTCCTGAGTGCTGGCTCACAACTCCTGGTTGCCACACTGCCTCCTGCCAAGCAGCACAGTGTAACTCCTCAAGGACACTGAGGGTGGTGTCTTTGGACACAAAGTCTGGGTGGTATCAGATAGGGTACAGACCATGCCAGGAGAAGCCCAGGGTCCCACCAGCCAAGGGGGTGGTAAACAGGCATCTACTCTATGATCACAGTCTGGAGATCCTCACTTCCCTGGCTAGGACTAAGTCAACAGTTCCCAGAAAGTTCAGCTGTGGATAGATGGGGCAGGGGTAGTGGGCTCAGGCCTTGTCTGTAGGGCTCACAGTGTAAGTGGGGTACTAAGGGACAGGTTGGCTTTGGAGATGTGATAAGGATGAATGTTCTGCCCAGGAAGACAGCATGGGAGCCATGGCTCTCTTCTTTGCTGGAAGAGACTGATTTATTTGGAATTTCACCTTCCAGTGCATCCAGGAAGGACCCCTCCCAGCCCCAGGAGGTGAGTGGGCCAGAGCAGTTCTGCCCAGTATTGTTGGGGACACATGACATGGTCTCATGTGAGTAACTGCAGGCAGAGGCTGTTAGTGTTGATGTGCATGGAAGAAGATACAACTCTATTTTCTGGGCTTGTATGTCTTCTTGGGCTCCTGGCACTGCTGGGGTCATCTGGAGCCTACCCAGAAAGCTGAGGTGAGCTAGGCTGGACATACTTGGGCCCTTGATGACACTGTTGGGTAGTGCAGATAACTCATCCTTTCTCCGATATTTTCTCCATTTTGGCTGAGGTGGGTGAGGGTCTGGAGAGACTTGGGGTTGTCAGTGCCAAGCCATGGTGGGGAAGGGAGAAGATCTCATGCAGAAAGCACTGGAAAGCCAGGATCTGTCTTACTAGAGACAGGTCTATGCAGGCAGAATGCCCCAGTTATAAAAGAGGCCTAGAGTGGTGGCCAGAGCTGAAGCCCAATCTGCTTTCCTCTCACTAACCCCAGGGGCTTGTCCATCAGGAAGCAGTTGTATCCACTCACTGGCCACACCCTCCATAATTCCTGCTATAGATTATGTGGGTCTGGGCTCATTCTAGGCCATCAGGATGAATATGGCATGGTTCCTGAGGGTCAATCAGAAGGACACCCTCTGGTTCATGAAAGAAATGATGGAATTTAAGCCAATGAAAGCAATATATCCTTGTTTGGGGGGTTGGTGTTCAGGCCACAGAGCTTCAAAGAAGGTGAATCAAATGCTTGGGATGGGAACAGCTTCCTGGAGAAGGCAAAAACAACAGTGGGAGAACCCAGTGGTAAATTTTCTTATTGGAGAGAGTAATGGATAAATTGAAGGAGAGATTATAAAAATGTTCATGCAGCAAAAAAGGATTCAAAACTTCAGGTCTTTGTCCAGGTAAGTGTCCCTGAAAAATGAGGTGGCACAGTCCTCCCAGGGCAGTGGAGAAAGAGAGGCATTCCAGGTTAGAAGATTTGGCAAGAAGCACAGCTCAGGGTGACCCACAGGCAGCTGCCGGGAGCCCATCTTGCCTTTCTGTAAACAGCTCCTGGCTGCTGGATGAACTATGAAGAGAAAGTGCTTTATTATTTTTCTTAGCCCTGTAATGCACAGCTTTACTGTCAGCTTAGCAGGGAGAGGAGTGCAGCCAGGATCACATTGAGCTCAGCTCCCAGGATGCAAGATATTAAATCAATCAAACTAAATTAAAAGCTCTGGACATCTCTTGAACTCAGGGTTGAGAGTCAGCCCTTTTTTCTTATTCCAACAGCTTCCCGGGAGGATGCCCAGCCTGCGGGGATCTGTAAGGGAGAAGTGCTTTGAATTATTTAAAGATGGAGTAGGGCTGGGATATGGAAAAGTATTCTGCTTCAGAAAAGACTACAATGGCTTCCCTTGCAGAGAGTCCTGGAGTACATCCTGCTGGTGGGGGAGACAAAATGGAGGGGGAAAAGTAGCATCCAAATGGCCTTGGATTTCACCATAATGGGGGTTCCAGCTTAGGAAACTCTACTTAGTAGCAATCAGGCTACTGCATTTTGCCTCCCCCCCACCCCACCCCAAGCCAAGAACAACTCCTGACACTTGATCTCTGAGATAGCTCTACCTCTTCAAAGGAAATGCAAGATTTGGTCAGAAGCTGTAGGCTTAAATCCCAGCTCCACTCCCGAAGCTGGACAACACTGTGGAAGTTGACTGAACTCTCTGAGATCTCCCACCACTGTGAATAATATTCATGCTTAGCAGCTTTTATGGATTTGAGTAATTCCAGGCATTGTCCTGGGCTCTATTCTCCCACCCATGCATTTGTCCAAAGCACATCCATTGAGGGCCTGCTGTGATACATCAGGAAAATGAAACGGATGACATCCCTGCTCTCAGGGAAATTACAATCTAATGACAGATTCATCTCAACTGTTTGGTTTTGCTGAAGGAAACACACAGGTGTTTGCAATAAGTGAGATGGGATCATTAGCAGCTCCTTGGAGGAGGTGGCTTGGAAGCTGAAATGCATAAAACCTGGAATTGACTAGGCATTGAGCAGGAGGAATTGTAGACCCGGCAGACATAAGGGAATGTGCAGGCCCTGAGACAGGCACTATCTCACTAGGTTAGAAGAAGAGAGACCAGGTCAGGATGGCTGGGGCTTAGGGAAGGAAGATGAATATCATGAGAAGAGAACAACTGGGCCTAGATCCCACAGAATTTGTGGGTCAAGTTTGGATTGGCTTGTTTTAGGGTCAATGCAAACCCAGGGGTAAGGTTTCCGCTGGTGTAGTAGGATCTGACCTGCATTGTAATGGGACCTTTTGGCTGCTTCTGGTGCAGGTGATTGTCAGTCTTTACCTTTGCCAGTCAGCTTTGTCAGCAGTTGTTTATCCTCCCTGAAAGACCTTTTCTAAGTACCACACTTAAAACTTTGGTATGTATTACATAATTATAAAGGGGTCAATTCTCCAAGATGACATAACTATCTTTAATGTGCATGCACCTAACAACAAAGCATCAAAATACATGAGGTAAAAAATGATGGACATGTGAGGAATAAGTTGATGAATCCATTCCTATAGTTGGAGACTTTAACACCCCTCAATCAGAAAAAAACAGACATAGCAGGCAGAAAATAAGTAAGGATACAGTTGTATTAAACAGTCCTATCAATCCATTGGATATGATCCACACTTATAGACTACTTCATCTCACAACAAAAGAATGCACATTCTTCTGAAGGTCATGTGGAACATTCACCAAAATAGACCATAGTCTGGGCCATAAAATATACTTTAAAAGTTTTTTAAAAATAGAAATCATATAGTGTATGTTTTCAGAACATGATTAAACCAAGTTAGAAATCAATAAAAGAAAGATAGCTGGAAAATCCCAAAGTACTTGGAGATTAAACAATATACTTCTAAATAACACATGGATCAAAGAAGAAATTGAAACAGAAATAAAAAAAAATATTTTGAACCAAATACAAATGAAAATACAACTTACCCAAATTTGTGAAATGCAGCAAAAGCAATGCTTAGAGGAAAATGTATATATTAATAAAGAAGAAGATCCTAAATCAATCATCTAAGGTTGCACCTTAGAAAACTAGAAAAAGAAAAGCAAATTAAATCCAAAGCAGAGAAACAAACCCAACAAAAATTAGAACAGAAACCAATAAAATTGAAAACCAAAAAATCAATGTAATCAAAAGCTGCCTTTCTGAAAGGATCAACAAAATGAATAAACCTCTACCCAGGATAGTTTAAAAAAGAGAAAGAGAAAGAGAGAGAGAGAGAACACAAATTATTTTTCTCAGAAATGAAAGAGAAAGCATTACTACAGATTTTGTGGATTTTAAAAGGATAATAAAGGAATACCATAAGCAACTCACCCCTGAATTTAATAACCTAGATAAAATAAGTCAATTCCTTAAAATACACAATCTGCCAAAAATTTACAGAAGAAATAGATAATGTGAATGCTCAATATCTATTAAATAACTTGACTAAATTATTAATAACCTTCAAAAACAGAAAGTACCAGGCCCAGATGGTCTCATTGGTGAAATCTACCAAATATTTAAGGAAAACATTATACCATTTATCTACAACCTTTTACAGAAAATAAAAGCAAAGAAAATAATTCCTCTCATTTTATGAGGCCAGTCTTTCTGTACTAATGAAACCAGACAAATATATTACAAAAAAGAGAAAACTACAGACCAATATGTATCATGGACATAGATGTAAACATCCTCAATGAAATATTAACAAATTGAGTATAAAACAATGCATAAAAAGAATTATACACCATGACCAAGTAGGATTTATGTCAGGTATTCAAGACTGTTTGAACATTTGAAGATCAATTAATGTTATCCATCAAATTAGTAGGCTAGAGAAGAAATGATATGTTGCAGAAAAAGCATTTGACAAAACTCAGCACCCACTCATTATAAATAAAAACTCTCAGCAAACTAAGAGTAGAAGGGAACTTCCTCAAATGGAAAAAGAACAGCTACAAAATCCTACAGCTAACATGATATTTAATGGTGAGAAATAGGAAGTTTTTCTGCTAAGATCAGAGACAAGGAAAATATGTTTCCTTTTACTACTTCTTTCAATATTATACTGAGATTTCTAGCTAACCTGATAAAACAAGAAAATAAAATAAAAGGACTATGGACCGAGAAGGGAAAAAATAAGACCATCTTTGTTCACAAATGATGCAATTGCCTGTGTAAAAAAATCCAAAAGAATGAACTGAAATAAAAATCCTGCAATTAATAAGCAATTATAGGTTATTTGTTACAAAGTTGATACACAAAACTTTGCTAGTTTTTTGTTTACCAGAAAAGAAGTAGAATTTGTAATTAAAAACAAAACATTATTTACAAAAGCCTTCCAAAAATGAATTACTTCATATGCATTTAACAAAATATGTACAAAATGTATATGAGAAAAACTACGCTAAAATAAATTGAAGAACTAAATAAATTGGAGAAATATTCAATGTTTATGATTAGAAATATTCAATATTGTCAAGATGTCAGTTCTTCCCAACCTGGTCTATAGATGCAATCTCAATCAAAACCCCATCAACTTATTTTGTAGGTATCAATACACTGATTCTGAAGTCTATATGGAGAGACAAAACAACAAGAAAAGTCAAACTCAAAATTGAAGAGAAGAACAAAGTTGAAGGGCTGACTCTAACCAACTTCAAGAGTAACTATTAAGCTATAGTAATCAAGATAGTATGGTACTGGTAAAAGAATAGGCATATAAATAAATGGAACAGAGTAGAAAGCCCAGAAATAGACCTACGTAAATATAGTTAACTTACCTTGAACAAAGGATTAAAGACAATACGATGAAGCAAAGATAATCTTTTCAACAAATGGTGCTTAAATAATTGTACATCTACATGTAAAAAAATTAATTTTGACACAGAACTTATGCCTTTCACAAAGATTAACTCAAAATGTGTCATAGACCTAAGTGTGAAACGAAACACTATAAAATTCCTAGAAGATAACATAGGACTAACTCTAGATGACTTTGGGGCTGATGAGGATTTTTAAAATACACACCAACAATGCAATTCACAAAAGAAATAATTGGTAAGTTGGACTTCATTAAAATTAAAAACTCAGCTCTGCAAATGTCACCATCAAGAGAATGAAAAGAAGAGGCACAGATTGGGAGAAAATATTTGCAAATGACATGTCTGATAAAAGATAGTTATTCAAAATATACAAAGAACTCTTGAACTCAACAATAAGAAAATGAACAACCCATTAAAAATGCACAAAGGGTCTGAACAGACACATCACCCAAAAAGATGTTCAGATGGCAAATAAGCATATGAAAAGATGCTCCACATCATATGTTATCAGGAAATACACATTAAAACAATGAGAAGATACTAGTACACACCTATTAGAACAGCCAACATTGAGAACACTGATAACAACAAATGCTGGCGAGGATGTGTAGTAGCAGGAACTCTCTCACTCATTGTTGGTGGGAATGCAACACGGTACAGCCACTTTAGAAGACAGTTTGGTGTTTGTTTGTTTGTTTTAACAAAACTAAACATACTCTTACCATATGATTCAACAATCAAACTTCTTTGCATTTACCCAAATGAGCAGAAAACTTCTATTCACACAAAAACCTGCACATACATGTTTATAGCAGCTGTATTCATAATGACAAAAACTTGGAAGTAACAAAGATGCCCTTCAGTAGATAAACAGATCAGTGAACTGTGGTAAATTCAATCAATGAAATATTATTTAGTACGAAACAAAAGTGGGCTATTTAGCTCCAAAAGACATGGAGGAAACTTAAATGCATATTACTGTGTGAAAGAATCCAATCTGAAAAGTCTACATACTATATGATTCCAACTATACAACATTCTGAAAAAGGCAAAGCTGTGAAATCAGTAAAAGGATCAGTGGTTTCCAGGGACTGGGGTGAAGAAGGATGAATAGGCAGATCACAGGGATCTTTAGGGCACTGAAGTTACTCTGAATAATACTATAAATGGTGGATCAGGATTGTCCAAATCCATAAAATACACAACACCAAGAGTGAACCCTCATGGTGTCACTTGGAGTTCATAAATGGTTGAATCACCAATTATGATAAATGCATCACCATGGTGGGGGATATTGATAACGGGAGAGGCTGGGCATGTGTGGGAGTAGGGGATATATGAGAACTTTCTGTACCTTTCATTAAAATTTTCTGTGCACCAAAAAGTGAAGTCTAGTTAAAAGGAGGAAAAGAAAAAAAAAAAAAAAACCCAAACTGCAGCCCCTTCCCTCCCTAGTTACCATGACACTTAATATCTCTTCTACAATTAGGTACTTATAATTGATTCTTTCTTTTTCTGACTTAAAAAAAAAAAAAACAACCTTTCTGTTTCCCCCACCGTAATATGAATTATCTGGGTGTGGAGATGTTCATCTGTTTGCTCATTGCCTGACACGTGTGCCTGGCACCATGTGGGTATTTGATGCATGCTGAGTAAATGAATAAATGGATGAATAAAGGGGTCCATACCTTCCACAACCACCCACAAAATAAGTGTTGTCAGCCCTTGTCTCATGAGTGCAAGCTGGCGTGTAGTTTGGGGTGAGGTAAATTCACCCATGTAAAAGGTCAACTTCGGGGCTGGCAGACCTCTAGCTCTGCCTGGCTCTGTGAATGTGAGAGCTGAGGGCCAGGTAAGTAGCAAGCCTTCATCCAGGTGCACAGTCTGTCCTGTGTGGCTGTGCTAGGGTCCAGATGGCCATTTTTAGACCCAGTTTCCTCACTGGAAGGGTCCTGTAGTGATCGTTGGATAAAATGAGTCACAATGATAAGTTTCTTCTTCCTTCTGTAAGTGTCCAGATAGGCCAGCACAGCGGCCTTCTGCTATAATATTTAGAGTTGCAGGTAGTGGTGGTAGGTAGATGGTAGAGAGGTCTTCTTCAGGGTCAAACCCTTTAGAAACATGTACTGCCATCCTCCTTACCAACCCCCTCGTGGATGCCATGCTTAAAGCCGCCTGACTATCCTCACCTTGACATAGTTCTGTCTCCCACTCTGGAACAGGTACCAACCAAGTCTGCATGGGGTGCATAATGGTCAGCTCACCCTCAGTCATGGGCCTCCCCATCATATAGTCCCATCATGATTTCTGAGTTCTCCTATCATTCCCTCTAATCTAAGAAGAGTCATTCTGGCAAGAGCCAGGCTTACTTGGATCCTGGCATATGACCAGTGTTCACAGCCCAAGTGGGCAGCCCTCAGACACTTTATATGGGTGGACTCGCTCTGAGCTTCCATCTTGGTCTCTGTTTCCTGCTCAGGCCCATGGCCCTGCCCGAATGCTTGTGCTGTGGGAGGCTTGCTCTGCCATCGTGAAGAATATGTACCCCATGTACCTCTCTGCCTGGTCCCTGCCTCTCATCTTCCCACTCCCTGACCCCAGCTTCCAGTAGGAGGCAGCATAACCAGCTACTCTGTCATCAGCCACAGCAGGCTGATGAAAACCAGAATTTCATTCTGGCAGTCCAGCTTCTTCCTGTTTTCCCACTGAGTGATCTTGATTGACAATGCCCGACTCCTGGAGAGGTGACACTGAGGCCCAAGCATGAGTTGACTCATGGCCATGGACCATATCCTTTTCCCTGTGTCCTAAGTCTCCCACTCCCTTACCTGGTGCAAACAATGCCATCCTTTCCTGCCTCCCACCCCAATGCCAGACTTGGCTACCTCTTCTTTGGGTCACAGCATCAGAGAAACTATGCACTTGTCCCTCCAGGTGTGAAGCCTCCCAGACAAACACGCAGCTCTGTCCACGGAAACCGAACTCCACCTGGAGGTTTCAGACCAACAACTGCAGTTTTTCAACTCCTTAGACACCTTTCTGTCTCCAGACACAATTGTTTCTGCCACATGAAATCCCAGTGAGCCCTTTGGCAGTGCCCCTTCAGTGCTGCCACTGGCATGGGGACTGTGCATGGCCTACCTGGCCATCTTCTAAGGAAGGCAGAGAAGTGCACTATTGGGAGAGCCCCTTACAAGACATGATGGGTTCTTTCTTCTTCCTTTGATGACTAAAGCTATAGAATTGAACATTTCTCAAGAAAAGAAAAGAACATAAATCAGGATATGCAGTTGATAAATTGCCTTTTTCCAGTGGAAGGGATAAAACAGAAGATGCTAAGAGATGAGAACTTGCTCTGGACTTATCTCCTTGGAGTAACCTTGGGCAAGGGAATTAGCTCTTAAACCACAGTTTCCTGAGGAGTGGAGGCAGAGCTTGACTGGTTGTTGCTAGATACATCTCCTAGAGTAACATTTGGTCATTTGTGATTTGTTGGCATGGTTATTTGCTGGCTCTGGCTTCATCTTCCCTGTGTTTCCTCCATACTCATCATCAGGGATAGAGACCAGTTCCCCATGCTTGGAGGATCTACTTGTGGAGTCGGTCATGAACATCCAGGGGACCAAGAGGATGCTCTGGTCCACCTGGACATGTGTTTCCTATGTTCTCTTGAAGGTGAAGGGCCTGCTGCTTCCATGTTCTCCTATTGACAGCTGGCAGCACAGTCTCTGGTACAGAATGGGAATCCCAAAGCATCTGGGGTTGTTGAGCTGCTTCGATACTAATCCTGGACAGGCAGAGCGACCTAGAAGAAATAAATCAGGCTCAGTATAGAAGCATCTGAGTTCAAAGTCTTACCCTACCATTTCCAAGCCTATAAAAGCATGACTGTCTTAAAATTCCCTGATCCTAGTTTTTTTAAAAAAGAATAAAATCAGGATAATAATTCTGGGTAGAATGACTGGGCATTACAGATGTTTGCAAAACACTTGGTACACATTAGATACTCTCTAGATAGCTGTCTTTATTATTATAGTTTGTTTGGCACTTTCTGGCAGATTCTTATTCCCTCAAATTTCTAATTGTGAACTATTTTTACATTAAAAAAACTGAAAGCACAATATAATAAAACAGCGATGTTCTACAGACTTTGGTATGTACGTGCACTGACTAGAGACAATAGATATATTTTCTTGCTTTTAAAAGGAGTTGTGTGCTTTAATTAAGAAAAAGAGAAAGTTTTCTCTTAGCATATTAATTATCTCGCTTGTCATATGAGGTATTTGTTCCGAATGACAGGCCATAATTAGTGCACAGAATAGACTGAAGTTTCCAACGAGAAGATGGGTGTCTTGGGGAGCTTGGACTGATGGCATTCTCTAGGGTTTCACCAGGTGTGGGGAGGGCATGCTGGAGCAGAATCCTTTTGGGGTCAGATGCAAGGAAGCAAAAGCAATTTCTCACTTTCCTAAGATGTTGTGCCTTTTCCATAATTCTCCCCAGGGAGAGTTATTCTCTCTCACAGCTCTGTGTTCATGTCATGGATAAAAACAGTGGTAAACTGTAGCCCTCTGGTTTCATTCCCAGATCCTCTGACAATGAGCCCAGTAACCTTGGGCAAGTTACTTAGGAGCTCTGCATCTCTCCTGCCACACCATAGAGGACTGATTGGGACAATAGCACATGGCGCCAGGCACAGCATTGGTTATATAGTAGAAACTTCATGAACATAAACCCCACTATTTCCCTACTTACTTCACTCAGCCAGAGTTTTTTATGTTATTAATTCACCCACACAAATATTCAGAAGTCCCACACTGGATGTCTTCTCTCTGCTAGGCGTCAGGGCAGAGCTGTGAATAAGACCTGCCCCTGCCCTGTGGGATCTATTTGTGGAGATGTCCACTGGAGTAGAGATAATTCTTTGGTCCATTGAGTGCCTTCATTTTCCTCCTAAGTGTGTATTTACCATGCTTTCACAGATGGATGGGGCTGAGCATGTGATGCCTGGCCAAGAAATGTGGGCAACAGTAGGATTTACACATCCAGACCCGCTTTCTACAAGGCCCCTTGTATCTCCCCGCT
Organism: Tarsius wallacei; assembly: GCA_963574415.1. Taxonomy (NCBI): domain Eukaryota; kingdom Metazoa; phylum Chordata; class Mammalia; order Primates; family Tarsiidae; genus Tarsius; species Tarsius wallacei. The sequence continues at coordinate 83,784 of CAUYQG010034442.1, read as the reverse complement.
CCCTCTCTTTCTCCATTTTCCAAACCTGGATGCAGAGGTTAAAGTGAGACTTTGAGACCCTGAGAAGATGTGGAACTACCAGAGAAAAGGAGCCTGGGTTCCTGAGTTACCATATGGAAAGGAGCACTCCTCTGGCTCTTGACTGCATGCTGTGACTTCAGGGTTAAGTGACTGACTGTTGGGCTAAGCCATGGAGATTCAGGATTTGTTTGCTACTGCCATTAGTGTGTTCTGACAGACATGATGAAAGTCCAGTGATAAGATGAAGGCAGGAGTCAGAGATCATTCTCAGGAGAGGCGGGACCTTTCTTTTTTCCATTTTGGACACTCCCATCACAATTCCTCATGGTCCTTGAGAGCAGGACATCCCATTTTATCAATATATGTGTCCTCTGGAGTAACACCGGCCTGTCCCAGGTAGAGCCCTCATGTGCTCAGCGCTGAACACAGTAGCTTCTCAAAAGTGGGAAGGAAACCCAGTAAAGACTAACATGGTAGCAAAATTCCTGCTTTATCATGCACGGGACTTGCTTCCGGCACCTGAGAAGGGAAGTAGGAGATTGCCTACTGTTGAGATATTCCCATCTCAACACAGTCTTTATTTAAAGACTGTTGTTTGATCTTATTATCACAACTGGCATATTACAGCACTTACAGGCACTTACATTAGACAAATGTTAAATACATTATTGAGCTTAAAATGTTATTATGGTAATAGGGTGCCTCCATTTCATTGCAGTTCACCTGAAAAGGTTTCAATGCTTGAGAATATTTCTATTTCAAGGTTAATTAATAGACAATCATGCTGATTTGCCTTAGAGAGATCTCTTCCGCACACCCAGGCCACCATGAGTGTCAATTTTTATTATCTACAAACCAGATTGCCAACACTCTCTTCCCATGGGTTTTCCTGCCCAAAACACATTCAAGCAAAGCTCCTCAATGCTCCTAAGAAGTTTTGACAAAACATGGATTCCAATAAATTTTATATGGTTCACAATGTAGAAAAAAAATCACTGCTTTAGAAAACATGCTTTAAATATTAAAATGCTGAAGAATACATTCAAAATGTACAAGAATGCATAAAGTAATGATCTCCTCAAGGAAATGTTAGCACTAGATAGGCTAAGAATTGAACCAAAGAAAAATTGGCAGCATCCTCCAAGCTACATGATCCTGTTTGCCCAAGGTCTATTAGAGCAAAGGTACCTTTCTCTCCAGGTCAGAATTTTCTTCTGAATCACAGAATGTTGCTTCTACTATTTTGGCTAATAGATTACTAACCAATTAAATCCAGACTGAAACAAAGAGCTGCTCGAGTTTAATTTTTCCTGGTAGGAATTCAATGTGGGCCACTCACTGGAGAAAAAATCAATTATCCTCTGCATCAGCTGCTTGGTTACAGCAGCCACAGACTATCAATGGACTAATTCACCCAGTAAAACATTTAATGACCATCTACTTAAACTAGATACTTGTACAAAGATCAATCAGACCCAAGCCCAGCTCTCTGTACCCAAGGCCAACTGACAGGGGCTTATATATGGGTGTGTCATTGGAACTTTCACAAAGGTACTGTGGTTTTTGGAAGTCATTTCTTTTAATCCCCAAATAGTGACATTAATAACCTCTTTGCAAGAATGGGAAGGAGCTACTATAGTCTCAGTTCTGTGAGAAATAGTATCAGTAGTACTAGGGCTAGAAGTAAGAATAAGAGGAGAATTAGCCCTAGAATGTCTTTGATTGTGTAGTGTGAGAATGTGGGCCTCAGTGCCTGATCCCTGCCTCTGGCATACCACACACATACACCTATGCCCCCCACCGCTGCTACATCTCACTGACATTTCCTGAGTACCTACTCTCCACATCCTCTTCTAGAGCTTTCCATGCATTTCTTCATTCCTCCTCCTGCAGAGCATCACTGAGTGGATGGACAGAGGTTGCTGTGATGAATGCAAGGCAGCTCATGAAAATCAACCACCCTGCACCCTTCTCTGAGATGTCCCCAGATCCCATGAGACCGCTCTCCTCCACCCCTCTCTTCCTCTTAGCAGGCATGCTTTATAGGGTGACAGTGGTACACAACTAAAACCCAAGGAAGGCACAAAGCAAAAGGTCTTACCCACAAAGGATAATTTAAGCATTATTTGCAGAAGGGGAGTCGTCAATTTGTGAGGTGTTGAAAGGCCTTTCTGGAGGAGGTCATCTGAAAAGGAGGAGGTGGTGGAGAGTGAGAAAGTAGAAAGAGGGTCAGAAGGGGGAGGAAGGAGAAGAAAGAAGAGGAAAAAGAAGAAGGAAGGGAAGGGGCGGGGCAGATGGAGGACCCCAAAGCATGGGAGGCAGTTCAGATGACAGGATGGACAGGAATCAGCATGGGTGAAGGTTCCCAAGGGAGTGAAGGGTACTTCGGGTGTTTAAGGCAAGAATATTGGTAGATGAGCATGCTGCAGTGGAGGGGGCAGGATAGGTCTTTGCACAGAATATGTAGAGTAGCTGCCTGATTCTTTTTGAGGTTTATTATTCCGAGGGGCACAGAAGCAATTGCTCTCTCTTACCAAGCTCTGCCTTTGAACATTGCTGCTGCTTTAGCATAACATTAAATTAAATGTGCTTTTTGTCTGTCTTTTAAAATAAACTCCCTGAAGGATTAGGTTGTAATTTTTGTTCCCAAGTTAACTCTCATTTATCTGAAATCCTGTTTGTGGTAGCTCAGAAATCTAAGGAACATTCTCTCACTGACATTTCCAATTCATTGGCCTGAGCTAGCTTAGGGGAAGGTTGTTAATGTTCATCTGTTCTTCCATCCATCCCATCCAATGGCCGTCAGACTAACTGAGCCGTACTTATGAGCCTGTGTCAGGGCCTCTGAAGGATTAAGAGCCCATACACCTTGGTCCCTAGCCCAAAAAAGCTAAAAGAGTAGAACAGTAGTTCTACGTAAGATTCTTGTATTGGTTCACAACACAAATCTGTGCTGGCTGGAGGTCAGACATATCCCCAGTGCTCCTGGGTGGACCTGGAGGTGAGACACCAGCCCCTCCTCCCAGTGCAAGAATGTCTGATAGAAGCCAGCCTTTAGCCAATGTCTGATAGCCAGTTCTCCTGAGCCATGCAGAGTTGAAATCTCTCCAGATTTAGCACAGAATCTTTGTCCACTGGGGACTCATGTAAGAAGTGGTATTGAAGGGATGCATGGGCTAGAACAAGGGGGGCCAGAGGTGTGGGAAAGTCCCTTTCACACATTGCTTCCCACAGCAAGGGGGCTCCTTGAGGTCAGGGATTGCATGGTATTCATCTTTGTCTCCAGAAACAGTAGATGAGTACATCAGGGGCTTGGTCACACCTCTGCCAATGTGCAGCTGTGAGAGGCACACAAAACTTCAGGCCCTACTTGGGCTCAGTGCTGGCTGGAGAAACAGGAAGTTCAGATTCTAGGTTTCCTCTGAGTAACAGATGTCCTCGTCTTTTGCTTTAGTCACTGGGCACTGACCAAGATCAGATCTTCCTCAGAATAGCTGCCAGGACACAGTGGTCCTTGGGGCTGGTCTGATGATCTGGGTCTGACACTTCAGATGTATCTGTGTGAACCTGGCACACTGATTTGCCCAGGAGGCTATCAGGAGTGCAGAGAGCCAGCCAGGAGGCCATGCCAATGCATAGGGGGCGACTCAGAGGTTGTTGGGATTTGCTTTAGACCCTGGATCTCTTGACCTGTGCTGCTGCTCCCCTGCCTGTTGTCCTGCCTACCTCCCAGATTCCTGGATAGGCCTCTGGAAGCAAGTCTGGTCACCCTGGGGTTCCTGTACGGCTCGGGGTTCAGTCAGGATAGGCCTGGCTTTGTTGCAGTAACAACAACAACAAAACCCCCCAACTTTGAAGATTTATCACTCAGTTAAGTCCACTGTGGGTCTGTGGCTCTTCAGGCAGCTCCCTTCCAAGTGGTTACTCAAGGATCCAGAAGGCTTCCATCAGGATCCTCATCTTACAGGGAGAAAATACAAGGCCCTCACACCTATCTCCATTTCCTCCATCCCAAGTGACATCACTGTCTTTCACTGTTCCAATTAACTGGAAGGGCATCTGGAAGGAGAACAAAACTGAATGAGATGTCCTAGTGACTTCCACACAATATTCAAGTCCTTCCAGGAAAGCATGGGCTGAGAGGCTGGGCAGACCTGGGTTCTATTCTCGCTCTACCACTTTCAGTATTGTGTCACTGGGTGGGTTCCATTTTATGAAAAGCAGTGATTCTTCTGAGCTAAAAATAAGTGAGAGTCAGAGCCCAGCTGTTTGTGAGCATACTGTGCCTGCTTGCAAATGCTATAGAGCCAGAAAAGACAAGGAGAGAAAAGGAGAGAACTTAATGGATGCCTGTGCCCTTACCCATCTGGCTCCAGGGTCCATGGTGAGCAAGGAGCTAAGAGGATACCCTTTCTGCTTTCTCAAGGCCTCATGACTAAGTGTGGCAGAGTGGGGACATCAGCCACATCTCACATCTGCCCAGAACTCAATGTGGATCCCAGCAGAGGTTGAGAGCTGCTGGCACAGGTGGTATCATGAGGGCCTCATGATTTGGGAAGCCCCTGGAGACTTCCCTTGAGTGCATGAGATACTTATTATGAAAAAGACCCTGTCATGGGCTGGGTGCAGCTAACCAGTGACTGTGTGGAGAGAAGACATTGACTAGAAGACTAGAGCTTCAGACTAGGAAAGAGCCAAGTGTGAGCACACAGGACCACCGCCAGATGTCCCTAGGATTAGGGCATACTTTTGGTGAGGGGGATAGAATTAGTGTGAGGGATGCCCGAGGCCCTGCAGCTGGGTGAGGTGGGTGAGGAACTCACTGCCAAACAGTTGTCTGCAAAGTTACCAGGACCTCATTGTACCTGCGACACCAAGAACCCAGGGAAACGTGGTTGCCTAGAACGCAGGGACTTCCTCCAAGAGCTGGTAGAGAATTAAAGGAGAGAGTATGGGAGAATGTGCCCCAGCCACTGGGGGGTGCCGTCTATCTTGGCTTTCTCTGGTCGGAAGGAGACCAAAGTCAGAAGTGAAGAGCTGGGGGGGGTCATTTCAGTGGTAGGGTCCATGTCCCTCAGTGGGTCCTGCCTGTGCCACCCTTGGGCCATGTCCTGCCACCAGTTCTAATTGCTCTTCCTGGTGCAGAATGGGGAGCTGCTTCTGCCAACAGCATTTCAGAACACACTCTGCTACATGCGAGTCTTACTTTTGACTGTTTCTATGGCAATGAATCTTAATTATATTAGGTGTCTGGACAGCAGTGTCATCAGGAATGTTGGCCAGCAGCCGCTACAGACGCTCAGCAAATGCCAGTGGGTTCTGGTCCCATTCCGTGTTTCCATGTGTGAATATTTAGCAGGAGCAGCATCTGACCATGTTTCTCCCTCCCCACAAACTCTCTGTGGCCTTCCTGCCTGACTGTTCGGCCTTATCTTCCACAGGCTCTGCGGGTTGTGGCATCCTCCATGACCCCTGGCCCTGGTGAGACTGTTGAGGTCAGGGCTCATTTTGTGTCCCAGAATCTAGCCCATATGAGAGACCATGTTTGCAGGAAGAGTGACTACCTCCCTTGCGCATGGAGATGTTCTTTCAACTGCTTATACAGCCTCATTCCACCTGTCATTTCAATTCAAAAAAAAAGAAAAAGAAAAAGAAAAAAACCTCCTTAGTTCAGAAAACCTCACCCTTTGGAGGTTTATGCTTTCAAAGTGCTCGATTGGGTATGTTGTGGCTTTAATTCCATTTTGTGTGACCGTGTAACTGTAACTGTATACTCAATTATTTCATAGTCTGGGTTGTGTCAGCTCTTATGTCCATAGGGTGCAACCAGGCATCTACTCTGAGTTAAACTGTGAACATGACTCATATTTGACGTAAGTGTCTATGAAGGCTTACCTCACATGAATGTACCTTTGACTATAGTTAATCAGAATTAGTCGAGTTAATCCAGAAGAGTTCAACAATGTGATGATTCTACCTAGATTTAAGATGACTCACTCAAGCTTGCTGGCCAGTAGTGGTCCAAGTTAGTTAATGTAACTAAGTGGTTAAATATATTAGCCTGTTCCCAAATTCTTGCAGTCATACTGGGCTTGTAGAAGTCAAAACAAACAAAAATCCTACTTCATATATCACTCTTATATAGTGTAGATGCCTTCCTATATGGTATATACTCCTTCCGAGGGAGCATTTGATACAGCCAGCTGTCAGGTGATGCCAGATCAGGGATTCTCATGCCTGACCAGTCATCAGAAACCTGAACATACTCTAAAATATTCCTGAGCCCCATTTCATATGTAAAGAACCAAAATATGTTTGGCACGGTGGTTAGGATTATTTTAAATAAAGCTCTTGAATAGTAGTGGTTTGGGACCCCAGTTCTCATCATCTCCTCTACACAAATGCACCCACTTCTTCCAAAGAAGTTGACATCCACCCCTCCCCTTCTATGAAAGTCCTAACGGTGCAGTCACTTCTCTGTTCCCTCAATTCTAGAGGATGCCAATCCTCTGTTAATGATTATACTCCTTTTCATGTCCCCAAATTGCATTTTTACCTTTATATCTCCAAGGACTTCCTTAGTCCTGATAATTCTAGTTAAACCCACATCTCTGCTGCTCCCTGAGATGTTGCTCAGGTGTGTCCTACCATCAAAAAGCCTCATTCATTATTCAACCGCTGGTCGACTGTGACCTTCTCCTGGAAGCCTGTCCTGCCCTCTGCAGCCCTAAGTGGTTCCTCTGTGCCCTTCATTGCCTCCCAATTTTCCCCATTGCTGCATGCTGGCTGCCAACTTCTCTAGGGCAGGACATATAACTAGTGTGGCTGAATGACTCTCACCCTGCTTGGCCTGGAGCCTCGGCTCAGGGTGGCTATGCACCACATTTGGTCTCAGTAAGAAATAAAAATGACTCACTAGATGGCATTCTCCTCACTGGTTGTCATGGAGACGTTGCTAAACATGTATGCAGTATGATTGTGCATTGGACATCATTAGCTTCCAATGAAGGGTTATTTATAGATTTTTAAAAAGTTAATACTTTTAAAGGAGAAAATATAGAGCCAAGGAAATGGCACAGGCTTTGAGTCAGTGGGCTTGGGAGTGAGTCCCATCTAAGCCACACAACCATTGTATTATTTACCTCACTAGACCTAGTTAGTTGTGTAATCTAAAAAATAAGGATAAAGATATCTCATGGAATTTGGTAATAATTAGTAAAATAATGTGGATAAAAGCCTCTTGCAGTCTTGGTCCAGAGCAGATATATACATGACAGTTCCTCATGCTCAAGAAAACAGCGTTGGGTGGGGCAGGAGTCCTGGTATGTCTGGGTTAATAGTCCCAGAGGGTTAGGATTCTGGATTGGTTGGGAGTCTGGGTAGGCCAAAAGTCCTAGTGTGTCAGGAGTCCTGGTGGTAGATTAGAAAGCTGGGATTTTAAGCTTTTTAGGGTTGGAACTTTGTCTTAATTCCATCTGCATCCCCAGTACCTCAACTGGAGCCCATCATATTTGCTCAATAAATATTTGTTGAATTTTTGGCAGGAAGATAGTGAATGAGATGGAGGCTGGGTCCTTACAACATTGAAACTTGTGGTCTCTGATGAGGAATTATAGCTGCCATGACCAGTGGAAATCCATCAGAGGGTGTAGGAAGGGTTGTCAGGATATGATTTGTCATGGGAAAATAGTCTGGTTGCTGGGGCCAATATCTACTGGAGGGCACAGGAAAGCCAGGCACAGATATATAAGCAGCCACTGCCAGACTCATGGTGACGGAGAGAAGGAAATGATGGTTAAGACGTAGAAAGCACATTCCCAGCTTTGTTCTAGTACTTGTGTGTGTGGTATGTGGTATATGGATATGTGGTGTGTGTGCATAGTATGTGGTATATGGATGTGTGGCTGTGTGGTTTGTGTGCATGTGATGTATGTGTAGCTCTTGTGTTTTGGGTTTGTATTGTATGTGTGTTTTGTGTACATATGTATGTGTATTATATGTGTGTGTTGTGTGTATATAGATTCTGTGGTATGTGATTGTGTGTGTGTGTGTGTATGTGGTGTATTTGATTTGTGTAGTGAGTGTGTGTGAGGCGAGTGTGTGTGTGTGTGTGTGTATGTGTGTGTATGTCCATATGTGTGTGTTAGGGCTATCAGAAATAGTGCAGCTTGTCCAGTTAAATTTGAACTTCAGATAAATAACAAATATTATTTTTTAGTGTCTGTTATGGACTATTTGGACACATTTATACTAAGTTTATAAGTATTGTTTGTTCTGCATTTTTATTTGCTAACTCTGACAACTCAAATGTGTGTACCTATGGATGAGATTGCATTCAATCTTCAAAACAACACTATAAAATAGGTACTATTATTATTTACACTGTACAGATGAAAAAGTTGAGGCACCTGGAGATTATTTAACTTTCAACAACTGAAATGTGGAACAAGAATTACTATATGCAGCCTGGCTCCAGAGTTTCAACATTCAATGGGCGCCAGACACTCTCGTAGAGGCTGAGAGTTGGGGGATTTGAAATATGTTCTGGAAGGAGCACTGGCTGGGCTTAAGAGGGCTGGCTATTGGATGGGGTTTTGGAGGGGGTAGGAAAGACTATTTCTCTGCAAAATGGACCTTCTGCTCCAGCCAGACTTTTGCCACAGCATTCTCCTGCTTCCCTGCTCTCCTCTTCCTCCTGTTCCCACTGTATTGCCAAGGGGATTAGGAAACCAGAGGCCAGATGAAATTCAGACTTGCCCACTGTGCAATGTTAGGTGGTTCTGAGATTGGGATTGACACCTGTAAAATCACCTGGCATTTACTCCTCTGGGAGGATTTCCTTACAAGAACGTACAAGAACCAAAGCAATCATTCCCATGAAGTCCCTTGCAGGGGCTCATGGCAGCACTTCCCCAGACTATGGGATTCTGCCCTCTCTTTGGCCCACACACCCCTTTGCTGCCTTAGGAGTGGACCCCAGCCACACTCACCTGTGGCATCTCTTCACAAATTTTGCCCCTTCTATCCTCAGCATCCACCCCCACACCAGAGGCACAACACTCAACATCAACCCTGACTCTTCCCCAGTCTTCCTCTAAGGCACCATTTCCCATTCCTACAGCTAGGCCTGGAATCTCTCTCCCTTTCTCCTTGCCATGGCTCTGCGGCATCTCACTCAGAGCCTAGGGTAAGTTGTGGTTGCTTTGATCCAGAATGATCTGTGTGTGTCTGTCACCACATGGGCTTTGTTACCGCGGGCAGGGATCATGCCTGATGTGAACTGGCGGCTCCCAGCATCCTACTCACTTCTGTAAGCAGTAAGTGTTTATTGGAGTGAATGGTCACGGATGGTTTCCATATGCAAATCATGCAAATAACCCAACGTTCCTGGCCCCCTGTCAAAACCAACTTTTCCCTGAAATAGCCGCCTCTAATTGCACTTAACACATAGCAGTGTAGCTGAATGATGTTCCAGTAGCTGTGGAAATTCGGAAGGAAAATGAATCCTTGTTTCCAATTACAAGGAGTGTAGTGGGTTAATTATGTCCCTCCAAAAAGAGATGTTCAAACCTAACCTCCCAGCACCTGTGAATATAAGCTTATTTGGACATAAGGTCTTTGTAGATGTAATTAAATTAAAAATCTGGAGATGAAATCATCTGGGATTAGGTGAGGCCTTAAATCTTACGACAAATCCTTATAAGAAAAGAAAACAGAAAATACTCAGATGCAAGCAAAAAACAGTCATGTATGCTTGTGGCAGAGACGAAGAAATTGAGGCCCCGAGAGTGATGTGGCCACAAGCCAAGAAACACCTGGGACCACCAGGAACTAGAAGAATACTCCTTAGCACTTTGACTTCAGATTTCTGGGTTCTAGAACTATGATAGAATAAATTCCAGTTGTTTTAAACTATCAATTTGTGGTAATTTGTGATGGCATTCCTTGGAAGCTAATAGAAAAAGTGTACAAACTCCTCAGAGAGAGAGAAAAAAAACAAAACCACATGGCATTAGTTGTGTTTTCATTGTCCACTCATGGATTAAGGTTTGTTGAACATCTATTGTATTAGTTCCAAGAAATAGACATACTAAGAATACAAAGTTACACTCTCAGTGTGAAAGTGGGCTCCAAAATACATCAAGAGAAGTTTAATACAGCAAAGTCTGCCACTAGCTCCATTGACATGAGTGCCAGGCGTGGCTCTGAGCTTGACCTTCATAGACGCACTTGTCTACACAGCAATCTCAAGGCATAGTCCATCTCCCTATGAGCAAACTGAGCCTCAGAGCATTTGAATAGGATCATAAGCCAATGGCAATTTAAAGGGAAAGTATTTACACTCCAGATTTGGGGGCAAAGAAGACTGCTTGGGTTAGGTAACACTTGACCTAAATCTGAGTGAATGAGTAGAAGGCAGCCAGACATGATGGTGGGAACAGGCCGTCTAGGCCAGGGAACACATGAGCAAACAGAGGGCCTGGGCACCTGTGAGCCTGTGAGAAGGCAGTGTGCCAGGACACCGTGTGTGTGGACACCATGTGTGTGTAAGGGAGCAGGGGGGAGCAACTACAGATGTGGGCACAGATCAGGACATCCAGGATGGATGCTGTGCTGAGAGATGTGACTTCTACCTTAGGAATGGGGAAGTTCTCTGAAGGGTTTCAAGCCAGGCTGATAGCAGGACTGCGCTCTGAAAAGAACATGTCTGTAGAAGAGATCATGCCACTACTGAAAGTGACAGAGGATGACTCTATGAGGTCATGCTGTGTGGGGGGACTTGGGTAGCCCAGTGGAATCCTGAAGAAGAAGCAACAGCTTTCAGGAAGCTTTACAGACAAAGTGGAATGCTCTCTGAATCTTGAGAGCTGTGCAGGACTTTGGTCAACTACAGCCAAAGAATAAGTGGTTATTTTCAGTGATGCAAAATGTTCTAGCATGATGTGAGTGACCCTCCCCTGCATGCCTTGTGCAGTCCTCACTGTGGGATGAGTGTGGCTAGAGGAAGAATTATGCTCCCTTTCTTCCTGTGTGTGGCTTTTTGCTGTCAAGTCCGGGATGAGTTTGGGTAATGACCCAGTCACTGAGGTTTGTTTTGGGGACACAAAAGGATGGCGTGTGCAGGGAAGAGGAGTGGCCTGACTCCAGGATATGCCCCATTTTCTAGTGGGTGGGTCCCTTCGGGGTGACGGCCATGTACCCCTGTGCAGACTTCCCTTTCAGGTCATTATCGGAGGCAGCTCAACAACCACGCTGACCTTTTGTATTTTCCCCTTAGAGGGAAGAAGGATTCATGTCTGGCTTTTGAACCCAAATCATCTGCTACCACTTCACTTTTCCAAAAAGTGCAGCATTAGGGTAAAAATAATAAAGTGGTATGAGGTGCTGCTGTGACTTGTGATCTGTCATTATCCCATGTGGATTCTGTCTCTTTGAAAACTCAGCAGGAGGAAAGATGACCAGACCGAAGTAGTATCTGGGCATTAAAGGAGCTCTGGACATAATATCACCTTTACATTAATTTAAATCATGTGAAACTGCCAATATTCAATCACTGTTATCTACTAAAATGGCAATTTCTGTGGTCCAATCTATATCGGTCAACAATGTGCCATGTCTCATGCTCACTTCAGGCAAATTGGAAAATAGAGGATGTGGGATGCTCAGGCAAGAAATGATGCCTGGTGTAAGACCATGTATGTGTACAAGATTGGGGGTATGTATGTGTGCACGTATGTGTGTGTGTACAAATAGACAGGGCAGGGCATGCAACATTCCAAGTTCCTCTGAGAGGGCAGCACACCCATCTAGACTCTCAGGGCTTGGAGAAAGTGGCAGAAAGGAGTCAGCATGAAGACTCCTGTCTGAATCTTGGGCGCTGGGCCCCATATGAGCCATCTCAAAGTAAGAGAGCTTCTCGGCACTAATGATGGAAGCCTGCCAGCATTGGTTTTTTTCCCAAACATCGATCATTTCCTGATGCATTCCCTATGTATATACTGTATATGTTGTTTCCTTGCTAGCTCCCCTGCCTAGAGTGTCAGTCCCCTGAGTGCAAGGATGCTTTTCCATCCAGGCCCCTGCTGATGTAGCTCCACGTTTAGAACAGTATCTGGCAGATAAACATTCTCAGGAAGTATGCATGGAGGAACTAAGGCTGTGGGCATTTTAGCAACTGGGGAGAATCTTATCACCTTTACTTTAGCAAACTACTCATGGCATGGTATTTTTTCCTTAAACCTAGCTAATTGTTAGATGCACCTCAAAGGCATTAGCTGATATTTTTTGTAGTATTTAATGAATGTACTTGACATTCAATTCTGTGCTATTTTTTTTCTCGTGGTCTTAAACATTGTCTAGAAAATAGTAGGTACTGAAGAAGTAGCTATTGATTGAATAAATGAAATAATAGGAAGGAGACATATAGCTGCATCCTTTCTAAGATAGAGTTGCTAGATCTAGAAAATAAAAATACAGGGCACTCAAGTTTGAATTTCAGATAACATAACTTTGTAGTCTGAATATGTGTCAAGTAATATGTGGGATATACTCATACTGAAAAGTTATTTGTTGTTAAACTGAAATTTAAATTCAACTGGAAATTTTGTATCTTATCTGATAAGCTTACTCCTAGATCATGTGAGGTCAATACATTTAACACCACTTCAGGAAACTGAGCTTAAAAGTTAGGACAATAAGCCTGTGATCACAGAGCTGGCATGAGGCAGATCCTCTGGCTGACATGCCCTCCCTGTCTTTGAAAGGCATCCAAGGATAGTCCTGCAAGTCTCTTCACTTCCCAGGTGGGAGACACGGATGCAGACAGATGGGAGGTTCATTCAGATCACTGAGTCAGGTAAAGCAAGACTGGGCTGGGTTCTGTGCCCCTGTCCCTGACCAATGGGCTAATGTTCTTATCACCATCCTGCACCCCAACTTATTCTTTGCTTCATTTATGGAATCTCTGAGGCACTGTTGGAGAAAAACACTGACCTCAGGCCTCCATCTGAGATGCTCCCAGACATTGCTTGAAGGCCAGGGCTCCTGCCAGCCATCTGACCTTTTCTCTTGTTCTTTTGGTCATTTTCCTACAGGAGAGCTCTTGATAGTCAGCTACCTGGAAATCACTGCTCAATTTCGGGCCACATCTGCTGGGGACAGGCTGCAAACTGAGCAAAAACTGCTTGTTTGCTTGAGCTGCTCCAGATAATCTAATGAAAGAAACAGGGTTGATTAATCCCAGATACTCTGCTGCCATTTAATCTCGGTGAATGTTAGACAACAATCTCATTATGTGTTTATGTCTTCAACATGATAGGCAAGGAATGAAATCAAGCCATAAAATCAATTATTTCTGCAGAAATTGTCATATAAGACAAAACATCATCAAGAGACAAAAGCAGTTATGATTAGGGCTTAATTTGCCCCATGCTGATTGCTGAGACTGCATCGCACTCTGAGATGCTCACATAGACTTCCTGTGGCAAGTCCCAATACTGGGCACAAAATATGGATTTGAGAAACATTCTTCCAAGATATTTACAAGGGGAGACTCCCCCAAAACCAGAATTTATTTATAAAACATTGTGTATTTATTCTTATATATTTAAACTTCAGTCACCTTCAAAGTACTCTCCATTTGATGCAATATGCCTATCAAGACACTGCTTAAAGTTGTTTTTGAACTCATCAATTTTGATACCTTTTAGTGCTTCTGCTATTTTTTGTTTCACCTCTTTCACATTGGCAAAAATGTTTCCCTTTGAGAATTTTCTTCATTTGGGGATACAAAAAAAAGTTGCTTAGGACGAGATTGGATAAACAGGGAGAGTGGAGCATGGGGATCATGCTGGTTTTGGTCAAAAACTGCTTAGCACTCAGCACAATGTGGGCAGGTGTACTCACAAATCACACATCATGAAATAGGCAAACATATTGAAAAAAATCTCCAAAGAAATTTACTGAAGCTGAACACTACCTCACAACAATGCTAGCTGATACACTGATGTCAATAGGTTCATAGAACACTTAACTAGCAGGGGAAGCCTGTACTACAAGAGGCCCACCCTCAAAAAACTAATTCCAGGTTTTTATGGATCTCCCCTTGTATTTCTCTCCCCCTTTTTTCTCCCCCCTCCATCTTTCTCTCTCTCTCTCTCTCTGTCTTTCCATATCATTGTCTCATTTTCTCTGTCTCTCGCTGAATACATAAAAATTGTCAATAGTTGTAGCTGGATTTGGAGAGTCATGTGACTCACAGGTTGGTATCTCCTGCCCCATCACATTAAATGTCCATCTAAAGGGTTTGCAGAAGGAACAAAGAGAGCATGACTATATAATTGCATTTTTTTTTGAAGCATGGAGGAGTAGTGAAAACAAAATAACACAAAACATTGACTCAGGAGTCAAAAGATGGCTCCCTTAACTTTTGATTCTGCCACATCCCACCTCTTAGGTTCTTGGAAACTTTTCTGTCAATGCCTCAGGTGTTCTGCCTGCAAAACGTGGAGATTGTGGGAGGTAGTTTTTCAGGCCTGATGTGACATTCCATTAGAATGGATGCTGAGGCCATGTGCTAGACAAATCTCTACACAGCAATTAGGTAGCCAGCTAGCACTGCTTTGGGGGAGTTTGTCATCCAAACAAGCCATATGCTCAGGAATAATCACCCGGAGGAGCAGCAGCACAAAGACAGATGGGCCAGCAGCCACCAGCACCTGACCACAAAGGAAGAGATGTGCAGATATTAATCAGAAAATGGCAACCCACTCCTGCCTGCTCACTGGGCTTCCAAGATTAAAAAAATAAGTTTCCAGTGCTCCTGCCCAGAGAGTTACTTCTGGTGGTAGGGTAGGGGGGAGGGAGGGATCAATGGGTCAAGAAGCATTTTTTGTGACCTCTACCATCAGAATTTTTGGCAACAAAGATTCTTTAATTTTTCACTTCTGTAATTTAAAAAAATGTAAGTATTTGAAACACGGTGATTTGCAGTTGTGTTTTCAATGATCCACACAGGTCCTGTGTGTGAGTGAGGATTGAGGATGGAGGATAGAGGAGACCATTGTGTTGGGTATAAAATAACACCGGAGGCCATAAAGGAATGATGACATCTGCCAATTTTAGAAATACCTACTTTTTCTCTCACTACCATTTGCTTGGCAAAAAGTATTAAATCCTTTTGACAGAAGAAGCCATGGAAGCCCAGAAAGTCAAAGTGACTTTTTCAAGTCATACAGCTAAGGATAGAAGAGCCAAGAAGCTAACAAAGAATGAGAAATTGAGAGCTGAGATGATCCTCTCCTTTCAGGACCAATGCACACATTTTTGAGGTGATCATTTTCATTCCATCAGTCTTGAGAGGATAAAAGGAGGGATGGGCCTCAGAGATTTCCCAGACAGGCCCTTCCCTGTCAGTCTGGATCTAGGTTTATATTAGCTCTGGGAAAAGGCAAGCAAGAAGGATTGTAACAAAAGATACACCAGCTCTTATTCCCTTATCTTCTCTGTCAGCTAGACAGTTGGGGGTTGGGGTACTATGGTTGCAGGCCACCCCTGGGAACTTCATCAATGGGCAGGCTGGATCTTCTCTACTTGCTCAAACCCCATCACCTTCTCCTTCTGGTGAGGGGCTGAACCTGTTTCCCCACTATAGCTCTCCCATCCCCACAGAGATTTTCAGCTGTTATTGATTAATATTTTGGAGTTTGTGTGGATGCACAAGGAGTCACAATTGTCCCTAGCAACAGCAGGGCCCCGTGTCATGTTCACTGTTTAAACATGATTATTTCATTTTCTAGCCATCTCAGAGCTTAAAGATGCATCTTTTCTTTTCTTTCTTCCCTTCCTTCCTTCCTTCCTGTCTTTCTTTTTCTTTTTTTGTATCAAGGTCAGCCTGCCTTACTCTTCTCAGACTCTCAGAAGGATGGAGAATGTGTCTGCAGAAGAATATGTTCCACCCACCCCTCACTTACTGAGAGCCTGTGGAGAGCTAGGAATGGCCAGAGGAGTAATGGAGGATCTAGAAATGAATAAGAAACCCAGACTGGACATTCTGCAAAGGCAGAGTCTGTATTGTTTTCCTCACAGTCATGGCCTTTTACATAATGGGTCACACGACTTGCTTACTGAATTCTTGTCTACAAGTAGAGGAAACTTCTTTGGGGTTTTGGAAACCCAAGGCATACATGAGCATTGGTATCATTTGCAGGAAGTACAGGAGCATCTTGACGGAAGGACAGAAAAAGTATACATGGTAGGCTCTGGGGAGATTGAGGGACAGCTTCCTGGAGGATATCTCAATGTGCAGAGATGGTGTGCTCCAGACAGGCAGAGATGGGGTTGCTGGGAGGCAGAGAAGGCAGATCTGCTCCAAAACCTAAGGCCGAAAGTGTGAAGCACAGGGGGGACTGTGCTATTTATTTAAACATTTATTGACTGCCTACTGTGTGTTAGGGACTCTACAATAGCCATTGGACTAAGAAAAATAAAAGAGTCTGTTAGGGAAAAAAGAAACACAGTTAATTATCCTGAAATTATCATGACACTGATAGATGTGTTTGTACAAATGTTCTGGTAATCCAGAGGAGGAAGAGATTAAATTCAGGAGGAAATATGGCATAGTAACTATGAGTTTAGGTTCTGATATACAGGGGCATGGTTCAAATCCCAGCTCTGTCACTTAATAGCTGGGAGATACTGGCTAGCTTCAGTAACCTCTCTGGGCCTCTGCTTCCTCATCTGTAACGTGAGGATACTAAAAATCATACTTGTGGTACAGTATACTGACTCTATGTAATAATACTCTATTGTATCTTTAAAATTTGCTAAGAGTAAATCTTATGTTCTCACTATATTGAAAAAAAAGTAACTGTGGAGTGATGGATATGGTAATTAACAAGATTGCGGTAATCATCTCACAATGTATATGTATATCAAAGCATCAAGCTCTATACTTTAAATATGTACAATTTCTAATTATCAATTATACCCCAATAAAGCTGAAACAAAACATAATAATAACCATTATACTTGCTTCATCAGGGTTTTTGTAATGAGGTGCTGCTAAATGTTAACCAGCACTCTTTTAAAAAAATACACATGCATACATACATGCACATAAAACTTTACTATACATTTTACTATAAAAATGATTAATTTCAATCCAATTCAGCAAGGAAGTTGCTCACATAATTGACTAATGAGTGTAGTTCCAACAGGAATGTTGGCTGATATTTTTGTTTGAGTTAACAAAAAAGACAAAAGTGAAAAAATGCAAAGGGCACATGAACGATGAGAACAAATTCCTCACTGAGTCATATAATAGAGCTCAAATACTTAAGGAATAGTTTCTCATTTTCTTATTCTATTTATAACGTATGAGCAACAGATAGGGCAAAGTTTTTAAGTTTAATCTCCATTAACATTTTCTCCATGATTTTCTTAAATCTAGACAAGGAGCAAACAAATTGATACATTAAGTCTGAGTAATAGCATTTGCCAATTCCCATGGTGAAATGTACCCACCATGGCCAATTTCAAGCTACCAACTCAACATCCCTGGTACCGGGTTGGGGGAGGCTACAGTGGCTACCATGATATAGTGTGTCCACTACACAGATGCAATCGCTGTAAGTAATCTCAAGAGCATTGATAATAGTAAATGTAGTCAAAAAATCAGTTAGAGACGGGTTTATATATTTAATGCCTTTGTTTATTGATATAATTTATTTAATTATAAGTTTATATCATTTAATTTGTATTAATGGCTGTGTTTAATGACTGGTTTACAAAAGTCCTGCAAATTTATCAGCTGGCCCTGGGAACTGTGCATGTCTATCGGTATGTCTGTCCTAGTGGCCCTAGCACCCTGATAGGTCACCGTGAGAGTTATGTGAGCAAGTATAGGAGCCGCATAGATGAGTGGATATGCCTGGCACCAAAGAGGCCATTGCTCGGTGTGGGTGTTGTTTTAAAATCTGCTATTGCTAATATTTTTTAATCTGCCTGAGATGCAGGAGAATGTAGAACAAAGGATGGTTGAACTAAGTCTTAATGCACAAATAGGAATTTTTTAGATCTGTAAGAGGAGCCCAGATGAGTAGCAACAACAGAATCAAGGCTACAGCTGCGAGAGTCCTGCATGGCAGAAACAATGAGGCCATGTGCATGGTTGAGACCTGGTGTGTGGTGAAATCTTGTGTGTGTTCATATCTTGTGTGTGGCAAGACCCACACACAAAGTATGTGTGGTGAGGCCGTGTGTGTGGTGAGGCCATGTGTGTGTTGAGACCTCCCATGTGGTGAAATATTGTATGATGAGACCTTGTGTGTAGGGAGGCCTTGTGTGTAGTGAGATCTCGTGTGTGGCGAGACCCACACACAAAGTATGTGTGGTGAGGTCATGTGTGTGGTGAGGCCATGTGTGTGTTGAGACCTCCCATGTGGTGAAATATTGTATGATGAGACCTCGTGTGTGGGGAGACCTTGTGTGTGGTGAGATCTCGTGTGTGGTGAGATCTTATGTGTGGTAAGAACTCATGTATGGTGAGACCTTGTGTGTGGTAAGACCGTGTGTGTGATGAGGCCATGTGTGTGGTGAGATCTCCTGTGGGGTGAAGTCTATGTGTGGTGAGACCTTATGTGTGGTGAGACCTCATGTGTGTTAAGATCTTGTATGTACTAGACACACCCTGCTGTGGGGATAGCAGGATCAAAGCAGGGCAGAGCCCATAGATGGTAGCAAGCAGTGGTTTCTTTTTTTCTTTTTTTTTCTTGAGTTGGAGTCTCATTCCATCACCCTGGCTGCAGTGCAGTGGCAAGCTCACAGCCACCCCAGCATTGACTTGCAATGATCCTTCCCCCTCAGCCTTCCAAGTAGCTGGAACTACAGGTGTGTGCTACTGCGCCCAGCTAATTTTTGATTTATTGTAGAGACAAGGTCTCTTCAAGTTGCCTGGGCTGGTCTCGAACCTGCGGGCTCAGGCAATCCACCTGCCTCAGCCTCCCAAAGTGCTGAGATTATAGGCTGAGCCCCCAAGCCTGGCCACAGTGGCCTTTTTTGGTGAGTTTTGTCTGCTGGGTTGAGAGACACAAGACAAAGGGACACTAAAGGATCCTAGGAAGATGGAGTTGCTCAATTAGGTAGTCGTCCAGCTAGTGCCAACTGAAGGCAAAGTTAGGAGAAAAGGTGGCAGCTTCCTTTACCGACCCAGGTGAGATAGGTGTCCTAGTGTGAGCAGTGTCAGCCCTCAATAGTAGACTGCAGATGTCCTGGGAGGTGGAGACTGAACAGAACCTGAATCAACAGAGAAGGAAAGGGAGTGATCACAGGTGACTTCCACAGAGCTTTGAGAGTCATCACCAGAACACTTGCCTCCTTATATTTTAGTTATTGCTTCTTAGCTCATCTCCACTGAGTATAAGGGCTCTGTGCTCCTATTGTTAGATGTTCAGAGTTTCCAGGTATCTCCTCATTCCCCTGTGCTTTCCCTTGATGAAATGCAACCCAAGGACCCAGCAGGGATTGAGGAAGCAGCTAGAACCCCTTAACTTTACAGGACTAACTGGACTGGGACAGCTGGCTGAGATCTGAGGCCACAGTGGAGACCTCTTGCGGCTTTCTGTTCAGGTGGGCCCAGAGGCTTTCTTTAAGGACACCTGAGTCTGCTCAGCCTTTTCTGATTCAGAGTGGCCACCAGAGGTATGGGGTGTGGAGGGACAGGGAAGCTCACTGCCCTTGCATGTCTTGCTTCTCCTGATGCTGGAAGGACCAGGCAAGGCCCTTTTGAAGAGTTGTGGAACCAGTCATCAAGAAGTGGAGGACTTGGGCCCCTGAGGGGCAGGGACACAAGCGGAAGTAATCCAGTTACCTGTTCTAGGTTGACTTGGCAATTTCAGTCCATACATAGGTCATTCTTCCAGGAGCTGAGGAGTAGCAGAAAACAGACTAACATGGAGATGCTCCTTCCAACAGCCCACACTTTCACCTACCCCCTTTCCATCCAGAAGCAGCTATAGAATTCAGCCCATGGCCAAGTTGGGAACTTGGTAAGATCACCCCAGTCTCCTAAATTATTTAGCAGGAACTCTCAGCATATTTCTGCATTACAGAGGAAAGCTGCTGTGGAAGATGTGAAGGCTGTGTACACTGGATTCCTGTGGGCATAAGTTACCTCTGACATGACCATCCCCAGTCCTGGGTGTCTATCTGGTTCTGAATTTTCTAGGACTTGAGTAATTTAAACTCACCTTCTTCCTAGAGCAGCTGGCTTGGTCTTCAGGGATCTATTCTTTCCTCTTGTTTCCTTCTCCCCTCAGATGGAAATTTTACAGCAGTTAATTTGATCTGACCCTCAGGTTTATTTTACCTTCTCCACCATCTGTAGAAACAATATTGCATGCTGGATCATTAGGCTTTTTTTCTTTGCTTTTGGATCCATGCTCAAGAGTTTAGTTCCTGTATCATTTGTCCTTGCTCATTGAGTGCCCCCTCCTCAGCACATAACAGTGTCTGACTTGAGATCATCAGAAGAGCAAACATTTATTGAGTGTTCCTCTTTGTTGGACAACACTGAACATGTGTTTTCTCAGCCTCAGATAACCTTAGGAGATAGGCACTGTCTTTAGACTTATTTCACATAGTATTACTCAGTGGCAATTCAAGTATTTAATTTTTATGAAAAGTACAGATATGAAATGTAGTAGAATATAATGTTCAGGAATTTAAGATAAATGATATTGTAAAGAGCTCCCATGCCCTAAAAACTCCTTTATGGTATGGGTCACAGATCCCCTCCCCATCTTACATATTTACTGTTCTTCTAACAGAAGTAGTTTCAGGGAAACATATGAAGCAGGGACAGAACAAGCTCAGCAAACAGATCCACAGAACAGGAAACTGCAAATAAAGGTAGAACTATGTTGTCAAGGAGGTAAGGAGGTAGCCTGGAATGGCACTGAAAACACTCATCAGGGAAAGGGAGTCTCTTAGACTGTTTTCTGTTGCTACAGCAGAATACCACAAACTGGGTAATTTATAAAGAAAAGTTTATTTAGCTCACAGTACTGGAGGCTGGGAAGTCCAAGAGCATGGCGCTGCTATCTGATGAGGGCCTTCTTTCTGTATCATGGCATGGTGGAAGGCTCACATGGTATGTCAACTCAGGTCTCTTCCTCTTCTTATAAAGCCATCAGGCCCCACTTATCTAATCCTAATTAACTCACAAAGTCCCCAACTCCAATCAACATATGAATTTGGGGATTATGTTTCTAACACACGAAATTTGGGGGAGACATTCAAACCATAACAGGAAACCTCAAGGGAGCCCTAGGCTGGGGTGTGCCTTGGCCTGGTAGAGCTGAACTTTTGGAAATGACAGACAAGTAGGTAAACCATGTCCACCACAAAGTGCTTTACTGCCCCACGACCAACAGTTCTGCTTTCATGAGTGTGGTATTATTTCAGATCCTCAGGTGCTCTTTTATTCAGAAATAGGTTCTTTTTTGTTGAACACATTTTGTTAGTCATAGAATAAAGCAAATTGGTCAGCTCTGGGAAGAAAAGAGATGAATTCTATAGACAAGCTAAGCAACAGTTTTCAAGACCAAGAGAATAAACTGTGAAGTAATAACTTAATTCATGTGCTTTAAATCCTAAACAGTGTCAATGAGGCTGAGTTACTATTTTGGGCTCAGACAGAAGGGACCATACATGGAAATTAAGGCGGGGGGGAACCAATATTGAATCAAAATGATAGACTCACTCAGGAAACAATTAAAGGGTATCTAGAGGGAACTGAATATTAAAGTAAAAATGCATTGTAATGGGCTAAGTGGCCTTTACTTGCTCTCTCCTCAAATCATATATTCATATATTTCTAAGTCTTGCAAGCTCTGAGGCATTCACACTTGGGACAGTGCATGGTATTTGTAGAATATTAAGGGTATGATGAGGTTTCTCAATAGCTCACAAATATTTAAGAGTTGAGCTGCATAAATGGGCTGATATATTGTGATATATAATCTGGTCTCTGAGTGGTTATGCTGGACTTACAGGTCTGCAGAACTTCACCTAGGGCAGTGCCACAGCCATAAAGTGTGGAATGGGACAGAAGCCTCACCAGGAATTTCTCTAAGACAGGAGCAGACTGAAACTGGGATGAAGCAGAAGGCTGCAGAGACATCTGAGGTGCAGAAAGCTGGGGAAAAGACTGAAGAGAAAAGAGAACTCCCCAACAAACCCACAAGCTGGCATGTTAACTGAACAGCAGAAGAAGTACTCCTACGATTTGGAAAGTTGATGTCTGTGCCCCAAGGCAAAAGGTGATTTCTGGAATCTCACCAGTGTTCAGATCATAGGTCATGCTAAAGAAAAGGTCTTGATTCCACCTTCAAGTATTCCACTCTAGTGATGAAATGCATCTTAAGTTCCAACAAAGCCTGGACTCAATTCAACTGCTGAGTAGATACGTTCAACCCACACTAAAACACACACCAGTGGCAGAAACAGGGGCATGCTCTGTTCTTGAGTAAATATTTACTTGGGTATACTTCCTTTTTTACAAAACTTCTCCAGAATACAATAAAAATTTCACATGGCACATGAAAAAGAAATAAGAAAAATGAGACTCATGATCATGAGAATAAATGGTCATGAAACGTCCAGAGATAGCTTAGATAATGGCATTATCAAATAGGCTCTTTAAAATGCCTATGGCAGCTATGTCAGAGGACTTAGTAGGGAAGTGAAAAGAAACTGAGAATTTCACCAGATAGATGGAAACTATAGAAAGATCCAAATGGAAACGACAGAAATAAAAAATGTGAGATCATAAAGGAAGATTAATTAAATAGGCTTACCAGCAGATTGGGCACAGCTGGGCACCGCTGGGTCTGGCCCTAGGCCATTAATTCAGATCTTCTTCACTTGTCAGTTCTCCCTGGACTCCTTGGATAGTTGGAGCACATCCCACACATGGCAAATGAATGAAGCACAAGGAATCAATGGACAACACTTGCTGTTTCATAAGGAATTGTGCCACCATGGGTCCTCTATTTCATCCACACACATTTCAAAGCAAACCATGGGCCCAACTGAAAATCATGGCATAGGGAAAGAGAATCTTCCCCCTTGAATGTGAGGAATTACAAAGTCATGTAGAAACTGTCATGAATTAGAATTTTATTGAAGGAAGGGATTGAAGGATTAGTGAAGAATTAGGGATGATAATTTATACTAAGCCCAAAAGGACGTAGGCTGGTGAAAGAACCTTAAGTGTTATAAGACCTTGCGTTGCTCAGGATTTATTAAACCACCAATTTAAGATTGGTAGTAATATGTCAATGGTGTCTATTATAATCTCTATTTTAGTCATTAAAATATTAGGAAAAGAATATATAACAAGCTAATGGAGAAGAAAATGGAATCATAAAACATACTTAATACAAATAATTCAAGAAGAGAAGAAGAAAGGAAAAACCTGGGAGAGATAGAAAACAAAATGTATGATTATAGATTTAAATCAAATATGTAGTAATTACTAGGCTGAAGCACATAAATTATCTTTATGTTAGTCAAAAATTCAAATATTGGCAACTTCACAGGGTTCAATCTAATGCACTGTGAACATAAACTACATACTCCAAATGAGAGGCAAGATGGTCGGTCATATTATAGGATTTAAAAATTGCAGATAACAACAACAATAGTAGAAATTATATCGAAAAGGAGCAAAGAATTGGCAGTAGCAGGATACTGCTGGGGTAGGGGTGGGGGTGGGGCACATAACCTCAATAAGCGTGCCTGATCTCAAACCAGGTAAAGTGGGGACCAAAGGGAGGCCCAAACTCTACCTGTATGATGTCCACTTGGATACCTAACCCTGAATTGTACCCCACATCTTTAAAATAATATATATAATTATATATATAATTTTATTTATTTATATATATTATATATATATATAATATATATATAAATATATATATAATATATATAAAGAAAGGAGAAAAAAGAAAAAGAGCAAGAAAGGTTGAATGTAAGTAATATAAAGCTACACCATGCAAACACTAACTGAAGGAAAGCTGGTATAGGTGAACTAATATCAGACACAGCAGTAAGTGTTATTACAGGAAGAAGGACATTTCATAATGACCAAATGGCCAATTCCACAAATAGATATAACAATGATCAATAACATAGCTATCCAGCTGATATAACCTCGAAACAAGTAAACCAAAAAGTTGCAGAAATGAGAAACAGATTCCTCCACAAGCACAGATTCTTTGGGACACTCTGAAAAAGCATTTCTTCTTCTGCATTATATACTCAACAGAAGTAGAAACATACACACCGAAAGATGGGAAAAATCAGCTTTTGTTGTAAAAGCCTAGAGTGTACCCAACGTACACTAACATTAGAATGTATAAATGAACTGCACTATGTCCATACAATGAAATATACATCAACAAAATTTAAAAAACATGGCTAAATGCAACCAAATAGATCTTACAGATATAAATTTGAATATGTACTGTATCATTTGTATAAAGTTCTATGTTATTAACCACGAGAGGGTCATGAGGGAGGCTTTTGGGATGTCAGTAACATTTAACATTTAATCTGACTCTGTACATTTCTCTTTATTAAAAAAAAGCAGTGAGGTATAAACTTAAGATTGGCACACTTTATTTATGTTCAAATTCAATTAAAAAACCTACAAAGAAATATTATACAAGAATTTTGAATAACCACATCAGACATTGCAATTTGACTGCTTGAAAAAAAAATAGATGGTGTAAACCTAAGGTCATATCTAAATAAACCTATCTTAGATTTTGGCTTTACAAAAATTACATAGTAGGCCTCTTCTCTAAATAAATTGAATACAAATCTGCTAGGTTATTTTATAATACTAAGGACAGAAATCTAATTCAAATCCTTTTATATAAAATGAAGTGGTTGGGTTAGGTTATACACTCATCACTCAGGAGTACTTAGAACCCAGAACTTAATGACTCTTTTGATTCCTTCTCGCCTCTCGTCGCCTCTGGTTCCCCTCAACAGACTGAAGCAGGTTGTAATATCACTTTCAATTCCTTACTTCTCCTGTTAGTGAGAGAATTCTCTTTTCCTGTCCTATGACTTCAGGTTTATCCAGGCTTGCCTGGCCAATGAGATGTGGCAGAATTGACTTGACTTGTGCTGTGTCTAACAAAAGTTTTAAGAGCCATTGGGTGGGCCTGCCATTGCTCTCCATCTGTCCTGACTCATTAGTCTTCCAGGCGAGGCTCTAACATCTGCTGGAACCCCAGAATGAGGAAGCGCCTGGGGTAATAAACTCACTGCTGACCTGTAATGTGAGTAAGAAGCAAAGATTTATTATTGTCTCAAGATATTAATATTTAGAGGTAGTTTGTTACTGCAGCACAATTAGCCTGAACTGACTGATCCAGCAATTTACTTCACATGGGGAGATATAGATACTGGAGATGTTGGGATGATGCTAACAGCTGTGTAATCCCATCAAACAGGCCTTCCTCACCCTCTAAAGATTAAACTATTCCAGGTTTATAAGGGCTCATGTGTCCACTTCTGGAACAAATCTCTGGCAAGGATGCCTATCTATAATTACCCTGGGTTAGGTAATATGACAATCTTGAGGTCAGATTTGTGTGATCTTCTTTTCAAACCCATGGTTTGATACAAAGCCTTCAGAAAGAAGATTATTTTGTGTGGATGTACAAGAAATAAATGCAAACTATAGTTATCACAAGATGCTAGGACTTACCATAATCTATTTGGTGGTTATTTAATTTGTGAAATACCAAGCAGTGAAACATGATTCTAGGCATGGTCAGAAGAGAGAACCCAGGAATGTTATGATGTAAGGGGCTTCAAATGCTGGTGAACATTTCCTACTCTGAATTAGGCTGGTTCAGGAACATTTTTTCACCCTGTGATATGCTGAATGGCACATGGAAGATAAAAATCTCTTGAGATTCATCCAGCCAATAGGTCTTTGCCAGTGCTATTTACCTCAGGAATGTCAATATCCACGGCTACTGAAGATTTAGATAATTTTATCTGTTAAATTAAATGCATCATCTTTGTTCTTGAACTAAATTGTATTTATTTATTCTTTATCAATGTATGATCCCATGATTCATCTAGTCTTTCAAAGATGAAATCTTGAATTCACTGTACTTCTTTCTTTATCATAGTCAATTATATTAGTTTTCTATTGTGTTAGTTTTCTGTGACAAATTACCACAAATTTGGTGGATTAAAACAACACAGATCATTATTTTACAGCTCTATGGAAGTCTAACATGAGTCTTACAAAAGTGTCTGCAGGGCCTTTCTGCAGTCTCCAGGGAAAAATTTGTTTACAATTGTTTTGTTTCTGGAGGCCGCCTACATTCTTTGGTTTGTAACATTCACCTTCATCTCCAAATCCAGCAATGGATGGTTGAATCTTCCACACTATGACCTTGCTTCTGTCGTTCTGTCTTCCTCTGACTCTATCCTCTTTCTCTCTCATCTTCTTTTAAGCACCCTCATATTACATTCCCCTCCCCTTCAGGTAATCTAGGATAATTTCCCTATTTTAAAGTCAGCTGTTTAGTAACCTTGGTTCCTACAATCACAATGCCCTTTGACATATAACCTGATGTGTTTAGTTTTTGAGGGGTAGGATATGGCCTTCATCAAGAGGCATTATTCTGCTGAACACACTAATAAAACATTAATACTCTAAAGATTTGTGTTCTTTACATCCTGGGTCCCACATTTTCTTCCACTTCTCCAGTTTCATTTTCCTTATCTTTATTTTGAGCTATGTATTTAGGGTGACCACCTACCAGGATCTACCTGAGGTAGTCCTGGATTATGGCCCCTTTTGGTGTCAGGTAGGTTCTGGCAATCAGTTAGATGGTTATTCTTTCATGCTTCATCAATGCTTGGCCACATAGATACCCCTGATCATGCTGAGCTGTCTCACACCTACGGCCCTTAACTATTCTGCCCTTCTAGGAAGTCTCTGAATTCCAACTCACATTTACTTAGAAACATAAGTTATTCATCAAGGGTAAACTTCCATGTCCTGTCTTTTGTTAAATCATCCGGTTTCATGGAAGCATATCTGATCATATCTGCTCAATGCCAATGCTGTTCCTCACACATGGCTCTGTTCTAAGTGTTGAATATAATGCAACTATTTTGTTATCTCTCTCCTCCTGATGCTGAGCTTCTTGAAGGCAAAGGTAGCTCAGGTTTCCAGGCACCTGCCAAAGAGCCCTGCACAGAGTCAAATCTCAGTAAACAGGAATAGAGTTGAAATAACTTGGCATTCATCTTCGGTTATAAAAAAAATGAAGAGTTAGAAAGGGCCAGTACCCTTCCTCTATTGCACATAAAAAGAAAGTAACATACAATAATACCACTGAGTACACATTAAGGTCCCTTTTAGTTTTACTCATTAAAAATTGTAAGTTGTTAAGTATAGAAGAATTATAGAATTTTAAAAAATATATCATTTTACCAACCAAAGGAATAATTGACTTGGGCAATAGTTATCAATGGATGACTCCATTATATCGATGATGGCTGGGGAATCTGACAATAAAGAGATTGAGTTGTCACCACCAAAATTCCCTGATCGATCTTAGCATCCCTAAAGTTTGGATGATCATAAAGTGTCTTCCCTGGTGTAAGCAGTATGGATCACACACAGTTCTAATTATAAAGTATTCTTGCCCAAAACATTACATCTGAAACCACTAAAATCTCTACTTTCCATTTATAAAATAATAAGGAATAAAAGATCAACTTAAATGACACTGAAAGTAACAGGCAGACAAATCTAGTACGGCTGGCATTTACAGAACAATTGATTCAATTCTGGAAAAAGTTAATGCACAGAATAAAATGGGTCCAGGAACGTTTGAGCAATAAAGAGATGTAAGAGACTTAACCAAAATCAATATATCAACCTTGTTTGGATTTTAATTCAAACCAACCAATTATATAAAAACATTTATGAGCAGTCAAAGATATATGACCATAGACTGGATATTGTATACATGTAAGAAATTATTGTTAATTGTGTCAGATATGATAATGGCATTTTGGTTACACATTTAAATTTTTAATATTTTAGAGATATATACCAAAATCTTTAAATGATTCAATATCTGACATTTGCAAAAAAAGGATGAAAAAGTAATAAATGAATAGATGAAGCAATTATAAAAAATAAAACATCTTCACCTTTAAGTATGTTTGAAATTTTGCACAGTTTTTAAAAAATAGAAATCATTGACTATACCTGTAAAGTGATTTAGTTTATAAAAAAGTTTTCGATCAACTATGCAGCAAGTATTTTCACCAGCAAATGGGGAAATAAGACCTGAAAAGCTGGGAAAGTTTTATGAGCTAACTCTGTCACTATGCCCCCTCAAAACCTGCATAATCACGGAGTGCCTTCCTTATTTTACACTTGAGAGGTTATGTGGCTGGACAGCATTTGTAAGTTGCTGCAAACTCGGTTTCTGGTCTTTCTGAGCAGCAGGCAAGCTTCCCTTTTGCCTCTATCCTCCACAATGCCTCGCATGGCCCTCTCCACACAATAGATATTCAACACCTACCCTTGGAGTGAATGAGGGGATGGATGGCTGGGTCTTTGCACAGTTGCGATACCGTAGCTTATGAATGAATGGATGAGGCTAATAAAAAAGACCATGTTTTGCACTGAAATTGCTTCATGGTCCTTCTGGGTCCAGAGACTCTTTATCTATAGACATTGTGTCTATAAATTCCTATCTACCAGGCCAGGCTCTTGAGTGAATGACTTGCCAACTTCCCACTGCAGCCCCAAGGATTCTGAAAGACTCAGACACCATTTGAAATCAAAGAAAAGATTATTTCCCCACTGAGAGCTGCATATACTGAAAAGTAAGGAAGTAGAGGTAGAAAAAAAATTACTATTACTAGATCTGGTGTAGTTCAAATTCATGAATCTCTGCACTGATCTCTCAGTCTGTTTTCTGCATAAATAAAACAGAGGCACTGGTTTGCATTAGAATCTCATAATGTGCTATAAAATCCATGCCAGAGTCAGGCATCTAATTTAAGAATTATTTCTCAATTTTATGTCTCGCACCCAGCTTCTGCTTATTTCCACTTATTGGATTCTTCCCTTCCCTGTTCCTAACCAGCTTGTCTCCCCCCTCCCTCCACTTCTTCCGACCCAGTCTCCCCCTGCTGCCTTCTCTTCTCTTCTTCCTCCCTCATAAAAAAAGTAGCAACACTGACCTGGTCAGATATCTGGGAATTGGCAGAGAAGTCAAGACAGGTCATGAATCAAACACCGTCTCTACCAGATTGGAGGCATGGGGTAGCAGAGCCTCCATGTCTTTGGGTTGGGTTTAGAAACACAGATGAAGACATGGGCTTAGCTTGGATAGGACCTCCGACAATCTGGGTTCTGGTACAAGCTCTGGAGCTTACAAAACTGAGCAAAATGAGTTATTTCTGAGCCTTTCCTTCATCTGAGAATCTCACTCTGGTCAACCATTCTCCCCTTTTCCACCCACTAGAGCAGATTGCTGTGAGCTGAAGCAAAGGCTCACAGTTGAATCACAAGAAAACAGTACAGTAGCAAGATGACTCTGCTCAAATACCTCGTATGGTTCTCATTCATTGTATCCACTCTTCATCTAGCACTAAGTATATCCCTACTTGATGGGAGGCAGTCTGTAGGATCTGTGGGTACAGTGAACAGCCCAGCAATGGTCCTTGTACTCTAGGAACATGAGGTCTTATGTGAGAAGATGGATAATAAACACATTAAATATTCAAATAAATAAGTGAATGTCAAGTATTTACTGTGATCTGGGAAAGATTCAAATGAGGTAACGTCACAGAGCATGTTACTGAGGGTAGGGAAGGAGGAGACTCTGAGGAAAGCTTTGCATCTCCTGGACAACATGGCATTTGGTTGTGGCCTGAACAAGGAGTAGCTACATGTAGATCTGGGGTAAAAACATTCCAAACAGAAAGAATAAGAAGCAGCACCCTGGATGGGGAGTCAGTTTTGTGTGTTTCAGGACTAGAAATATGACTGGCATGGGTGTGCATTGTGGGAGAGGGGAAAATGGGGGAGGAGGAGAGTGAGGTAGAGGCAGGCCTGGATTGATGGTTTCTTATGGCTTTTATTCCAGGTGAAATGGAAACCACCAGAAGGTTTTGTTTTGTTTTGTTTTGTTTTTTTGAGTTGGAGTCTCACTCTGTCACCCAGACTGGAGTGCAGTGGCCGCTCCCGGCCACCGCAGCCTCGACCCGTTGGGCTCCGGCGATCCTTCCGCCTCAGCCTTCCAAGTAGCTGGAACCACAGGCGAGCGCTACCATGCCCGGCTAATTTTTTGATTTATTGTAGAGATGAGATCTCGCCAAATTGCCTGGTGGGTCTCGAACCCGCGGGCTCAGGCAATCCACTCACCTCAGCCGCCCAAAGCATGGGATTACAGGCTGAGCCACCGAGCCCGGCTACCAGAAGGTTTTAAAAGGCGTTGTGCCCTGGGGTGCTTTATGCTTTCAAAAGCTCACTTAGGCAAGTGTAGAAAAGCAAGAGAGGAATCAGGTGTGCAGGGAGGGGCTGTTCTGGTGATGTGGAGAAGAGACATGGGCATGGATGAAGGTCATAGCTATGAAGTAGGATAGAGGTGATGAGATGTGCCAATGTATTATGTCGACTGCAAAGAAAAATGCTACTCAGAGACCACTACTTTGCTTTTGGTCTGAACATTGGGTGGTGTTCTGTGGTTTCCTAACATGGAAAAAACTAGAGAAGTCATTGATGTAGGGGAGAAAATTAATGGTACTGCTTTTTCAGACAAGACTGTGATGCATAAAAAAAAATTAATTAGGAATGCTGTGTAGTAGCTGGATCCATATCTGAGTCTGGAGTTCAAGGCCGAGACTCTACCTGCAGATAGACACTTGAGAGATCTAGGCACATAGATGTTTCCTGAGGCATGAGACTAGGCAGGACCCAAGGAGAACTTGTATCTAGGGACAAAGGAGAGAGGAGGGAAGGCCCTGAAAGCAGTTTCAGTGGAGCAGAGATAGCAGAGGGGAGATGGGGCCCACAGAGGAGGTGAGGAGGACTTGGGGCTAAATAAGATGGTGCCTCTTTGCCAAGTACAGCTATGATACTTGGAAACCATGCCAAAGACAGCCACTGAAGAAATCAGCAAAGGGTCAAGAGGAAGCCAAACTGGCTAGGAGCTCAAGGATCAGAGGAATAGCAGAGTGTCATGGCATCTTCTGTCCTGAACTCAATAGAAGAAAGGGAACTGCATTTTCCATCTCCCAGGCTAGCAATGGAATCTGGCCCATGTGGACTTATTTCTTCCCTGAGCCCCTCCCATAGCAATAGCTAGACCCAGAACCACTACTGTGGTTACAATTGGGAACTTTGCCAAAAATAAGTGGTCAGAGGAGACATTTTCTTTCCCCACTTGGCCTGAGACTCCCCTCTCTAGCCTGGAGATACAGCCTGGTGAGGAAGTTCCAAATTAAATGGCACAACCTGGGAATCCTCTTTGTCCCCTCAGGTCTGAGACCTCCCTCTTCTGTCCAGACACAGTGGGAAGCCTGAGAGGTTGGCTCCAGTGGGGGCAGGCGGTGGGTTCCCACCATAATAACTGCCCAGCCAAGGAAGCCTAAAACTCCCCTCCCCCATAAGAGAAGCTGATGGCCTGGCTGGCAGAAACCCCTCTGCCCTCAGGTTGCTCCATCAGGGACCAAAGGGAGCCCCCACAGAGCATGAGATAAACCAAGAAACTCAAATAATAGCATGAAGACTCTGAAAATTAGACTGTCATTAGAGCCACAGTCCATAAAAGTTGTCCAGGACCTATGTGCTAAAATAAACAGGGGACCAATTGCTAAACTAACTGAGTACAACATGTTCTCACTCAAAAGTGGACCTTAAACATTTACCATGATACAATAAGAAAGGGATTGGCAGTAGCCAGAAACTGCCAAGGGGCTGCGGGGGTGGGGGGCGGGCGGGCAGCAGCCAGAGGAAGGGGGGGTGTCATAATATTAATAAGCATACCTGATCTAAAACCAGGAGAAGGGGGACCAAAGGAAGGCCCAAATTTACCTGTACAATGTCCACTTGTATACCTAATCCTGAATTGTACTCCACATCTTTAAAATAAAATAAAATAAGATATGTAAGTAGGACCCAGAATCCCCTAACCTAATAGACAAAATAGCCACAACACAATTGAAAGTCTCCGGTCACACCAAGAAGCAGGAAATCGCCATTTGAATGAGAAGAGACAATTAACAGATGCCAACAACATGATGGATCTAATGTTGGAATTATCTGACAAGATTTTAAACTAGTCGTCATAAAAATGTTTCAGCAATCAATTACAGATTCTCTTGAAACAAATGAAAAGCAAAGCAAAAAAAAAAAAAAAAGCCTAGCAAAGAAACTGAAGTTGTAAAAAAAGAATTATAGAACTAAAAAATACAGTAACAGGAATTTTAAAAAGTTGCTGGAGGAGTGCAATAGTAGAGTGGAGATGACAGAGGACTTAGCTGGTAAGCTTGAGGACAGACAGAAATAATTAACCATTCTGAACAAAAAAGAAAAATAGACTGAAAAAAAAGTGAAAAGCATCCCAAGAATGTGTGGGACAATACTCAAATTTCCAACACTCATGTCATAAGAATTTCAAGAGACAAGAAGGAGAGTAGAGATGCAAAAATATTCGAAGAAATAATTGCTAAAAAAGAAATCACTGAATTTGGTGAAATGCATAAACCTATAGAACCCAGAGATTCAACAAGTTGAACAAAGCCCAAACCAGATAGACCCAAAGAAACTCACATCTGGGCACATCTTAATTCAACATCTGGAAGCAGTTAAGAAAATATCTTGAAAGCAGCCAGAGAGAAAGGACACCTGTCCTATAGGTGAACGCCCAATCGAATGACTATCGAGGGAAGTAAGTGAGCAGAGAAAAGAGCTGTCAACCATGGATTTCTATACTGGGGAAATCATCCCTCAAGAATGAAGGGGGCATTAAAGTCATCCTTAGATGAAGAGATGCTAAAAAAAAAAAAAAAAAAAAAATGGGTGCTAGAAAGGCTCTTCCAACAGAAACGAAAGAGAAAAGAAATCATGAAGCACTAGAAATAAAGAAAGAACAAGGGAAAGAACAGACATATGGGTTACAGACAAAAACTATCTTTCTCCTCTGAATTTTATAAATCACATGTGATGATTGAAATAAAAATTATACTACCATCGGATATTCAAGACAATGATATCTCAAAGTGGTGAAGGCAAATGTACCTGAATGGAAGTAAGGTGTTCATACTTCACATGAAGTGATGCAATATTGACACCAATAGAAAAAGGTGCAAAGCAATTAGAAAGGCTAGACTGTTCAACAAATAGAACTGAAGTAATTGTGCATCCACAGGCAAAATAAATGAACTTCAACTTAAACATCACACCATACACAATAATTAACTGAAAATGGTTCATTAACTGTACATTGGAAATCTATAAAACTTTTAGAAAAAATGGGATAAAATCTTTGGGATCTGGGTCTAAAAAAAAAAAAAGAGTTCAAAGCAACAAAAAAATCCATAAAAGGAAAAATATGTAAGTGAACCTTTTCAAAATTATTATCCCTTTTTTTTCTCTGCAGAAGACCATGTGAAGAGAATGAAAAGACAAGCTGCAGATTGGGAGGAGGCATTTACAAATTGCATATCTGACTAAGACTTAGTATTTAGAATTTATAAAAAATTCAACAGTAAAAAACAAAACAATCTAATTATAAAATGGACAAAAGACATTTGGCGACATTTCACTGTAGAGGGTGTGCAGATGGCAAATAAGCACATGAAAAATGTTCAGCATAATTAGCCATTAGAGAAATGGAAATGAAAACTACAAGGAGCTATCACTACACACCTACTAAATTGACTCAAATAAAAAATAGTGACAACCCCAAATGTTGGTGAAGACACAGGAGCTGGATTACTCAGACATTATCAGTCGGAATGCAATACAGTCTCTCTGGAAAACAGTCTGGAAGTTTCTTATAAAACATTCAGTTGCATTCTTGGGCATTTATTCCTGAAAAGGAAAACTCACCTTCACACAAAAACTTCTACATAGATGTTCATGGAAGCTTTACTTGCAATAGTCACAAACTGGAAATTCCAATCATATTCCTCAGTGTTAAAATGTGGCATCCTGTACACATGAAGGACTATTTAACAATAAAAAAGGGACTTCTTGTGGTGATGGAACTGCCCTGTATCTCCATGTGTGGTGGATATGTGAACCTAACATGTAACATCATTGTATAGAATGAAATACACATGCATGTGCACACACACACATACACACCACAGGAGTGCAAGTAAAACTGGAAATCTGAATAAGACTGGTGGATTGTTTCAATGTCAATATCCTGGTTGTCATGTTGTGCTACAGTTTTGTAAGATGTTATCTTTGGTGGAAACTGGTTAAAAGGCACACAGGGACTCCCTGTATTATTTTTTACAACTGCATATAAATCTGAAATTACTTCAATAAAAATATTTTTAAATGAAAAAAAGACAAGAGAGGAGACAGTGGGAAGCCAGGTGAGTATAGTGATACAGAAGAAACAAAATAAAGAAAATTTACATGTGTGAACTCTCAACAGCTGTGTTCTCAGTGCTTTTTGCATTTTAACTAATTGAAACTTCACAGCATCCCATGAAGTGAATAATATTACTACTTCCATTTTGCAAAGGGTGACCCTAAACCATAGATTAAATAATGTTCCTGTAGTCATACAGTTGATAAACCCTGCTTGGTGGGATGTGCAGTGTAGTTGCAGACAGAAACATTAAACAGTTCACAAAGTGACTTGTGAATTGTAAGTGCAAGAAGGTAAGATTCCCGAAGGCAGGAACTCGGTCCAATCTGTTCACTGTTGTATGCCGAGCACTGGAGGCAGGGCCTGGCATGTTCCAGGTGCTAAGAATCGATGGGGCACAGGATATAGATTGAGGAGAGGAGTATGATATGTTTTGGCAAATGACATTTGAGCAGAAACTAGAGTGATGAGTGAGAGTTGGCCAAATTATGTCCCTCACCCAACACATTCCAATGGGATTCTATGTCCCTTGGAATGAAATTAGAAGCCCTTATCCTCTGATACAAGTTCTTATCCTCTGATTCTGATATCAAGCTTCCACGACCTGCCTCCTGGCCACTTCTTTACCCTCTTCTCCTCTCCGTCTTCCTCTCCTCCTCTAGGCTTCTCTTCCGTGACCCCCCTTTCCTCTTTGGGCACATGCACCTGCTGCTCCTAAAACCTGAAATCTCCTCCTTCAAATACTTTCAGGACTCAGTTCACTCTCACAGCTTCAGGCCCCTGCTCAAATGTCCCCTTAACAGGGAGGCTGTGCTTGCCCACTCACATAAAATCATAGCCCATCCATTCCATTTTATTTCCCTGACCTATCTTACTTTCCATTATGTTCTTACCACCACCTGGAAGATGTGTTTATCTGCTTCCTGACACTGAAACAGCCATACATATGAGCAGGAATCTCTCTCTCTCTCTCTCCCCCCGCCCACACACCCTCTCTCTCGACAAGGTCCTACTCTGTTGCCCAGACTGGAGTACAGTTGCATGATCATGACTTACTGTAGCCTCAATCTCCTTGGTTCAAGGGATCCTCCTACCTCAACCTCCTAATTAGCTGGGACTACAGGCAAATGCCACTATGCTTGACTAATTTATATATTTTTTGTAGCCTATTGCCCAAGCTATTCTTGAACTCATGGCCTCAAGCAATCCTCCTGCCTTAGCCTCCCAAAGTGCTAGGATAACAGACGTAAGCCACTATGCTTGACCTCCTTTTGTTTGTTTTGTCTAACATTACTTTCTCAGTCCCCAGAAGGGTGATGGATATATAGTAAGCCCTCAATGAATGTTTGCTGAACGATTGAGGATAAGTGGAAACTAACCATCAGTGCACGCACAAACCACAGCTCTGCTGCTTCACCAGGGGAAAAGTATTTGGGGAGGTCAGGCAGTAGGCCCTTGCTGGTCAAGAAGTACGAACCAAGAGCTCATATTCAATGAAATCATGAACCCAGGGAAAGAAAAATGACCTCCCATAGGCCCAGGGTGATGCCAAGGTTAGAGTCTGGGTGAAAAAAAAAATAGAAATCTTCCTGGAAAAATAAAAACCCAGGTATATAATTCTGCTATGTGACTTTATTGTCCTCTCATGGTTGGGATTACCTAAGCCAAAGAGAAAAATAAAATTTTGTTCCAAGTTCATGTGATTTTCAGGATATTTGTTGTTTTTGTTTTTGTTTTTTTGAGTTGGAGTCTCACTGTCGCCCAGACTGGAGTGCAGTGGCCGCTCCCGGCCACCGCAGCCTCGACCTGCTGGGCTTCGGCGATCCTTCCACCTCAGCCTTCCGAGTAGCCAGAATTACAGGCATGTGCTACCACACCCGGCTGATTTATTTATTTATTTATTGTAGAGATGAGGTCTCACCAAGTTGCCCAGGCGGGTCTTGAAACCGCGGGCTCAGGCAATCCACTCACCTCAGCCTCCCAAAGGCGCAGGATTACAGGCTGAGCCACCGAGCCCCGCGATTTTCAGGATATTTGGAAGAAGCAAATACACAGCAGATCTAGAGGATGAAAACCTAAATTAGATGACTACAGAATCTCACTGAAGATGAGCTCATAATCACAAATTATAAAACACAGGAAAGAACAACCCAGGATGAGTGAGAGAAAACAGACAATATGAGGAACCAGGTTTGATCAATCTGAACAAGAGCAATAATAAATATAATTAAACAGATTAAGTACATAAAGTAGAAATCATTAAGTTGATTTGCAATAGAATGAAATAGAACTTCTAGAAACAAAAATTACACATAAACACAGAATCTAAGGCCCATTGATCATATTGAGCAGCAGATCAGATACAGTTGGAAAGAAAGTATTAATAAACTGAAAGATAAAATCAAGGGAATTAACTAGGGTGCAGCACAGAGAGATAAAGCCTTTGTTAGAAAGGGTCTTTATTTTGCCCTTACAGTTGAATTATAGTTTAGATAGCTGGAAAGAGACTTGTACCTTTTCTTCTTCTTTTTTTTTTAATATCCACTACAGCTTTTTAAAAAAAGATGTGGGGTACAATTCAGGGTTAGGTATACAAATGGACATTGTACAGATAAAATTTGGGCCTTACTTTGGTCCTCATTTCACCTGGTTTGAGATCAGGTACCCTTATTGATGAAGTGTGCCCCCCCCTTGCTGTTTACCAGTACTGCCAATCACTTTCTTATAGTATTATGATAATTTTTTGGGTCCACTTACAACCAATTCCTGGTCAAAACCCCAAATGCCCATGCCATAAGAGAGAAGATAGACAAATGGGACCTCATCAAACTGAAAAGCTTCTGCAAAGCAAAAGAAACCATTAAGGGAGTGGGGAGACAGCCCACAGAATGGGGAAAAAATTATTTTCCAGCTGTATATCTGACAAAGGCCTAACATCTAGGATCTACAAGGAACTCAAACATACTGAAAAGAAAAATAAACAGCCCTATTAAAAAGTGGGCAAAATATATGAATAGATACTTCTCAAAAGAAGATATATGAGCAGCCAACAGATAAACGAAAAATTGCTCAGCCTCACTAATCATCAAAGAAATGAAAATTAAAACCACACTGAGATGCCACCTAACTCCAGTCAGGATGACCATTATCAATAACAAAAAACAACAGATATTGGAGAGGATGCAGGGAAAAGGGAACACTGGGATCACTTCTATATGTTGGTGGGAGTGTAAACTAGTACAACCTCTGTGAAGACTTGTATGGTTACTGTTATCTTCCCTTAGTACATTTGATATATGACAGACTTTATTCCATTGTTTTATGGCCTTAATTTACCTACCAGTTATCAGCATTTGTTGTAAACTTACAGTAATTAAGACAGTATGATAATGATGCAGCGATAGACAAATAGAAAGATGGAACAAATAAGGGACTCAGAAATAGGTCTATATATATTTGGTTATAAAACAGAGTTGGCTCTACAATTCAGCAAAGAATGAACTGTTAAATAAATAGTGTTGGAACAACAGGTTTTCCATATGAAATAAA
This sequence comes from Tarsius wallacei, assembly GCA_963574415.1. Taxonomy (NCBI): domain Eukaryota; kingdom Metazoa; phylum Chordata; class Mammalia; order Primates; family Tarsiidae; genus Tarsius; species Tarsius wallacei. Next base: position 45,532 of record CAUYQG010034442.1, on the reverse strand, counting down.
AAAACAATAGATCTGTATCACACATAAATTCCAAATCAAGGAGAGACCTGAACAAGAAAAGAAGAACTCCAAACTCATCAGAATTCAATAGAATATCTTTATGACCTCTGGTTATAAAAAACAGTATCTTAAATAAGATACAAAACATGCATATTATAAAGGAAAATCAAAGTATCAAAACTTGTATCCAAACATCTAAGTCTCAAAAACAATGTTGATCAGAAACATGGTTATCAAAGTAAACATACAATATGACATAGGTTATTAATGACTACTAAAATTTTAAAATATTCAAAGCAAAGGATACCTGACTGCCAACCAGGCAAAGTGAGGACAAAAGGGAGGCCCAAACTTTACCTGTACAATGACCACTTGTATGCCAACCCTGAATTGTACTCCACATCTTTAAAATTAAATAAGAAGTCTAATTCACTATCCATTGAGTTTCTTATTTAATTTTACCACATTGAGATACTACCTAACTTCAGTAAGAATGCCCATCATTAATAAAACAGAAAACAACAGATGCTGGTGGGGATGCAGAGAAAAGGGAACACTCCTACACTGTCGATGAGAATGCAAACTAGTTCAGCCTCTATGAAAACAGTGTGGCGATTCCCAAAAGAACTTGAAATTGACCTTTCATATGACTAAGCAATCCACCTTCTGGGAATATACTCAGAGGAACTTATATCACTCTACAAAAAAGATAATTGCACGCACATGTTTATTGCAGCACTATTCACAATAGCAAAAACATGGAACCAACTGTGTTGCCCATCAAAACTGGACTGGATTTTAAAAAATATGGTACATACACATGATGGAATATTACACAGCCATAAAGAAGAACAAAATTATGAACTTTGCAGCAACTTGAATGGATTTAGAGTCTATCACGCTTAGTAATCTATCAAAAAAACAAACAAGGAACTGAGTACCATATATTCTCACTCACAAGTGGACCCTGGACATTTACCTTAATACAATAAGAAAGGAATTGACAGTAGCGGGACACTGTCAGGAGAAGCAGGGGGCACATAACATCAATAAGGGTTCCTGATCTCAAACCAGGCAAAATGGGGACCAAAGGGAGGTCCAAACTTTACTTGTATGAATATACCTAATTCTGAATTGTATCTCACATCCTTAAAATAAAAACATAAAATAAATAAATTAAATCAAACTGAAAAAAATTTTCAAAGTAATGAAATGAATGGTTTCTGGATAAACATATGTGTATTAATGTTATACAGTTTTTTTGTGGGTACAACACCACCGAATTCAGGATAATGGATGCTTCTGGAAATGGGGGACAGGAAGGGTAGGTATTGGTTAGGAAGGAATAAATAGGATGCTTCTACTCCCTCATTAATATTTTACTTTTTGAAAGGGAAGAAAAACATCAAAACCAAATACAGCAAAATATTATGCTTTGAGAAACCAAGTGGCAGACGTGAAAATATTCATTATTCCCTATACTTTTGTCTGAAATATTACACAGAAAAATAGGAGGAAAAGGCCGGGTGTGGTGGCTTACACCTGTAATCTTAGCACTTTGGGAAGCTGAAGCAGGAGGATTGCTTGAGCTCAGGAGTTCTAACCAGCCTAGGCAACATTGTAAGACCTCATCTCTACAAAAGATCAAAAAATTAGCTGGGCTTGGTGGCATTCCCCTATAGTCCCAGATACTCGAGAAGCTGAGGCAGAAAAATTACTCAGGACGTGCAGGCTGCATTGAGCCATAGTCATGACACTGCACTCCAGCCTGGGCAGCAGAGTAAGATTGAAGAGGAAAAAAAAATGAAAATGGAAGAAAAATTTTAATATATACAAAAGGATGTTGGAGCTTATAGTGGTGGATGATGCTAGGGTACTTGGAATTACTTTGAGGTCTATATTCCTGTGACTTATTGTTTATCTCTTCTAGAAGATCTTTAGATGAGTTGATCATTTTTTTTCCTCCCTTAGTTAACTTCAAGGTGACTATCTGTTGCTTTCAGCCAAGTGAGTCCTGACTGATAAAGCATCGCTGTGCTGAATCCAGTGCAGGCGCTCAGGGCCCAGTAGTAAATCATTGACCTGATTTCCGGGCAAGACACAGCACACTGGATCCAATTCTTGATGGCTTGTGGGCAACCTAAATCCACCCCTGTGAGCCAGTGTATAATACAGAACCTCCGGCAGTTCTCTGGGACCTCTACACCTCTCCTGCCCCTCATCCAAGGGCCTTTGCCAGCACTGAGCAATTTACACCTGGGTACTGGATGGCAACTCCCAGCTCTGCTCCTGCCTTTCATCTCCTCCTGCAGGATGGGGTGGGAGCTCTGGTACTTACATTTATTTATTACCATGTACTGCTGGAACTTAATGATACATAAATCTCAAATTATGAAGTCACAGCTCTCCATATTCCTGGCTCAAAATGATCCTCAGGATAAAATTACCAGGGAAGCAGGCAGGAGGGCACAGTCTAGCGTCAAGGTTTGTGCTGGTTATCTGAGGGAAATGAGTCCTACGTAGCACGTGATTCAAACACTTGAGGATGTATTCATTTTCGAACAAATGAATGAGTGAAATAAGACATCTTTAAAAATATTTATTATTATTGTTCGTGTTTACATAAGAAGAAGGAGCACAGAGATGCAATGTTTGTAGGTTTAAAATCTGACACTAAGGAATGACTTATGGAGAGATTAATCAGTTCTTTCCGAGGACATTGCAGGGACGAGCTGGTGCTGGGATCAGCTTACTCATGATACTTCACCCTTTCTTGCTACAGGCTCTACGAGTCTTGTGGATAATCTTGATCATGTCCCTGTGGGGCTTCCTAGCTTCCCCTAAATTCTTCCTCTAGTTTCTTCCTTTCCCCAACAGGGACCTCAGCTGAGGCTCCTTTTACTGCTGTAGGCTCTGATTTATCCTTGCTCTGCCCTTGTGGCATTTCCTCCGCCTTCCCTTCCTCATCCTGGCTGAAATCCAGTTTTATATCCTTCACCTCTTCTCCCCAGTCCTTTCCACTTCCCCGCCACCCCAGCCACTCACTGGGAGACCTTCTGAATCCTTTGTCTCATTTTTCCTTTCAGGTTGGGGTGCAGCAGGCCAGGTGTGACTGCCTTCCTTTCTCGTATCCCCACATTCTCAACAGCCCTAGGAGGTTCTGGGCCTTGTGTCCATTGTCTCAAAGCTCCCTGCTTCCTGGAGGCTTGAGAGTCTCTGGGGCTCAGACCACTTCCATCTTTTGTCCAGGGGGTAGGCAGAGGCTATAGGGGTGATCAGAGACTGTGTGGTGTGATGGACAGAGCTCAGGGAGGAGTGCTCTGAGAAGTGAGTTTTTTTGCTGCCCGGGGCATTGACTCATGACCCTGAGCAAGTGACAACCTCAACAAGGCAAATAATTCCATTGTGTTAGGATCCTCTATACCTTTTATCAAATTGTTTCCAAAGTATACTTATTCCTCAGGGACTCGGTGTATTAATAATATAATAATAATAATTGCTTTGGGTATTAGTCTTCATTTCATTTGCATAATAACTGTTGCTGTTTTCACATTGTTGCTCTGACCACCTGCGTACTGTTTCCCTTCTTGTGTCTGTTTCTTCCCTGGGTTTCCTCTTCAATGGCTGTCTGTTATAGAACTTGCCTTTGACTTTCTGTTGTAAAATAAAACCAGAAGTGGGCAGTAGTTAAAGCAGCACAAGATTTTATTCAGGACTACTGCAACAGGGGGGAAGAGACCTCAGTATAGAACTAGACTCAGTTCTGAATACAGCACAGGAAAGTAGGGATTTACAGTCAAGGAGAAGGGTGGGGGTTGGTAAGTGGAAAATTACTAAGAGGAAATATCAGGGGTCAGGGGGATTCTGGCCAAATGGACCTACAGTGTTCTGACTGAAGGCAGGCACGGGTGACCAGGCATCACCTAGAGGACAGTAGAAAAGCAGAATTTGGTCAGATATTGAAGGTAATCAGACATGGGGGGTGGGGGTCTGGCTAACCTGACTTGACAGGAGTTTTGCTAAATTTGGGCAATGCAAAGAACAACACAGTCTCCCATGGTGGAGGCCAAGTTGAGAAGAAGCTGAGAGGAGTCCGAAAGCAGAAAGCCTTTTCTCTGTTCTAGAATAAAGAACCCCCTTCCCTTCCTTGCAACAGGGAACATGCCCAACCTGGTCTCCTCACCCCTGGGACAATGGATACTCCAAATCTTTGTGGTCAGGGCACCCAGGGACTGTCTTGTAGCCTCTAACTGTCTGGAGACTTCCTTACCTGGGCTTCTGTGTGTCCCATGCCTAACCCTCCTGACACTTCTCAACTTCCAGCTTGTGCCAAGCACTAAGCAGTAGAGAATGTGGTTCTTGGGTCCAGTCCAGTCATGTTAGTGATGGGTGACCCACTCCAGTCTCCACTGTCTGGTGAGGTGGAACCCATGATCAACAGACCCAGGAAGGTGCGGCTTTACAGGAGGTGGCTGGGTGAACCTGGGGCACATGCTTGGGAATTGCAACAGGAGGGACCCCTCCTTTCTTCCTCTCCTTCTATGCCAATAGCTCTGTCCTCCTCTGGGGCAGCTGATTCATGCCTGTGGAGTGGGCTGGGCATGTCCTCACCAGCACTTGAGGCCCCTGCCCCTTCCGTGTGAGGCTCCACAGGGTACAGGTAGCAGCTCAGTCACCCTCTTTACCAATGAAGAGAAATTCCAGATGGCCCACGGCCACAGACTACATCAGAGACCCAACCAGAAAGAATAAGTTTTCCTGATTCCTGCCGTTCCGTTACTCCATCACATGCAAACCATGAGAGGATGGGCTCAAGAGGAGGTGCATTCCTGATCAGGTCCCTGATCCGGTCCACATCATTCCAAAGTCTGGGGGCACCCTGCAGAGATGCAGCATGTAAGGAGTGGCGGGTGTTTGGAAAATGGGCTCTTGCAATGAAGTTGGGATTGAGCCAACTTGTGGTCCCATTCAGAACCATCCCTCCCCACCTGCCAGCCATTGTCCCACAGACCACTATACATATTTCCAGGAAAAACTTCCCAATTTATTTTCCACCATACACCCTGTCTCTTGGAATCCGGACATCCCAGGGATCTCCCAGCATAGGGAATGCTAGGGTCAGGACATTTTTAATCCAGGAGCGGCTGCCTGTTGGTATATAAACATCCAGAGTAGCCCAGGCATTTATATAAGATCTTGGATGTCTATCAGCGATGTTGATTATGACAAGAACTGTGGAGCTTCTATGAGCTCAGCTACACAGATACACATGCCAGGCCACAGGTGAGAACTGCCAGGAGGGGTCACATCTAAGGACAGAGTAGATAGACTATTCCTGCCCCTCCCCAGAAAGAACAATAGATGTGGCAGGACTTCTGTTCTGGGATCTGATTCCGATCCCCAGTTGCATTTGCTCTCACCTCCAGCCTTCAACAGGCAGGCGCCAATCCCTTGCAAATCCATGATTTTCAAGAGCTTTTAAATGCATCTCCCAATTTCAAACTCTTAGTAATTGTCTAGGGTATGTAAGATGGCCACTAATGTCCCCATTTTACAGATGAGTAAGCTGGGGGCTCAGGAAGGCTAGTGGTTTGCCTGAAGCTACCCAGCCCTTGGGAAAGGCCAGGTTTCAGGCCATCTCCTGTCTGTTACTTTGTCATCTTTTAATTCTCTCATCAGCAGAGAATTCACCCCAATCCCTGCCTGGGGGAAGAGACTGCTGGGCCAAGCTGCTGTCTGAGGTAACCCCTTGGAGGAGGCCAGGAAGGCAGAAAGGAGCAGAGTCTCAGCCCCCAGAACCCTGAGTGTGGATCAGCGGGTTGCGACCAGCAGCTCCCCTCTCCCTCCCAGAGCCGAGAGCACATTCCTGTTCTTGGGGGCTGTGGCAGAGCCCTCACAATGTGCCATGAGAAAAGGCTCTCAGTGACTCATTCCCCGTAAAAGGATGGTCTGAGGTGAAAGTAACTCACCTCCAAGTGGGTCAGAGTGAGTTCTGGAGACTTCATCTCTCTCTTCCGCTCTCAAACAGGCAGCACATAAACTGAGCTTCTAGTGACCTCCAGGAGAGAGAGATCACAGGCAAGAGAATTGTTGAATGCACCTGCGGGTTGTTAGCGGCATGAAGAACGGCGCCCAGCAGGGAGAGAGAGAAGGGTGTGAGGATGCCTATTGTGCTGAGGGAGGCTTTAAGAAAGGTGCCGCTTCCTTCTTTTACCTTTCAAGTTCATAAAGTTTTGTTCTTCTAAGTTGTGAGAGAAAGGGAATTCGTGATTTATTTGAGAAGGTTTTCTGAAAAATCTTTTTCACAGGTAGCCAAGAGCTGACCTGTTGGGAAGATAGATGAACAGCTTGAGTCATAAAGATTCCTAAGTGACATTTCTGTGCGGGTTATTTTCAGGGGGGTCATTGCCACTGAATTGCAACTGCAAACTTGTGCTTGGCACCTGGCTCTCTAGGAAAAACAGCTGCAGAAGATCTAGCCCAGGGCCACAAACAATGAAGATTTTCATTTCTCCAGGTCACCGGGAGATAGACACATCCATCTGACCTCTCAGACTCATAACTGGCCCTAGCGTCCTGTGTAGGAGGACAGGGCACTGGACTGATCTTGGGGGACGAAGTTTATCCTGTACACAATTCTCCTCTTCTGAAGCTGAACAGCAAGGATGGACCCCACGTCCTTCAGATCTTGTGGCTTAGATTCTAGGTGTCCCAGGTACTCCTGAGGGTCTGAGCTCCAAGATAGTATTTCTTTCTGAGATGGGAGCACAACCACTCAGGTCAGAAGCATCTAAGAGGCCAACGTGGGCTTGGGTGTAAGCAGAGGAATGGAATCTTGGCCTCTTTCTTACTACATTCCTTTTCCACATATACAAAATGAGTATATGATAGCTATGTTGCTTTGTTGTTAGTGTATTCATTGACTCTAAGATGTTAATGATTGTCACTACTTACTTATGTACCATAAGAAAGGAAAAATAAAATTGCCCAATTACATTTACATATGCAGGTCAGATACAGTGTAACACCTATAATTCTAACACGGTGGAAGGACAAAGCAGGAGGATTGCTTGTGGCCAGGAGCTGGAGACCAACCTGGGCAACATAGCGAGATACTATCTCTACAAGATCATTTTTAAAAAATTGCTGTATGTGGTGGCCCACACCTGTAGACCCAGCTACTTAGGAGACTGAGGCAGAAGGATCATGAACCCAAGAGTTCAAGGTTGCAGTGAGCTTTGATTGTGCCTGTGAATAGTCACTGTACTTCAGCTTGTGTGACAGACCAAAACCCTGTCCCTAAAAAATAAGAATAAATTTTTAAAAAATGCTTTGCTCTCATATCACTTGAAAGTAGTTTACATATGGTAGACTTTAATCTTATTTGTGTGTACATAAGGAAAATAGAGATGACATAAATTTGGTAATATATTTGTATTAGTTTCATATTAATGTTATAACAAATTATCACTAACTTAGTGACTTAACACAAATTTATTATCTTAAGGTTCTATAGGTTAGACATCTGACATGGGTATCACTGGACTAAAGTCACGGTGCTGTCAGGGCTGGTTCCTTCTGGAGACTTTAGGGGGAATTTATTTCCTTGCCCTTTTTCAGCTTCTTAGAGGTGTTCTTTGGTTTGAGGCTCCTTGCTCCCTCCTCAAAGTCAGAGTTGTACCATCTTGAAATTTCTCTGACCCTGATTCTCCTGCCTCTTTTTTCACTTTTTTTTTTTCAGTCGGAGTTTCACTCCTGTTCTGGCTGGAGTGCTGGCATGCTCTTGGCCACCGCAGCCTCCACCTGCTGGCCTCAGGTGTTCCTTCCACCTCAGCCTTTCAAGTAGCTGGAACTACAGATGTAGGCCACCATGCCTGGCTAATTTTTAAAAATTTAATTATTGTAGAGATGAGACCTTGCCAAGTTGCCCAGGTTAGTCTCGAACCTCTGGGCTCAGGCAATCCTCTTACCTCTGCCTCCCAAAGTGCTGGGATTACAGGTTCCTTTTCCACTTTTAAAGACCCTTGTGATGATACTGGACCCATTGGGATAATGTAGAATGTTCACTCTATTATAAGGTCAGATGACTAAGAACCTTAATTTCATCTGCAACCTTAATGCCTCTTTGGCTTTGATGTAACACAGTCACAGCTTCATGGGACTAGTGCATGAACATTTTTGGGAAGGAATGCTTATTATGCCCACCCATCACAGTATTAAAACTTAAAAAAAAACTACAACCCAATTCTCTGGAACTTTTACATTAATAATTGCCTGTATTTATTTATTTATTTATTTTACACAGCATCATCCTCTTTGCCTCCGTAAGGTTAAGGTAGTATTCCTTAAGGGAGTGCTCCATTCGAGTATCCAAGATTTCTCTCCAAGCTACTTAATCTATTCTGCAAGCTTAAATATGCATGCCCAGCCAATGACCACTACGTTAAGGCCACCATCTGGTCAACAGGCATGACAAGAATATCCAGATTTCAGAAACTTTAAAATGTGAAAAAATGTTTACCCTAGAATTGATGAAATATGGCATTCTTTTGTATTACAGGCAATATCAGAAAGTAATTGATACTTAATTGATATTCAGTTATAATATAAGTTTGGTGATGACAACGTCATTTTCTATATGGTTCATGCTATATCTCCAGTACTCAGAAGAATATCAGGAACAAAGTAGGTACCTGGGAAGTATTTGTTGAATGAATGAAACATATTTGTTGAACAAATCAATTAATTGATGAATGAATGAATGACTACATTCAATGAAATATTATTATTATTATTTTCTACTTTGAGTCATTAAATGCATTAAATTATATATTGCTGTCAAGCTGTCTTCATAAAGGAGGTCCTTGAAAAATAAATAATTATCTCTCCCTTCTTGCCTCCCAGTCAGACAGCAGGACAGAATGACCCACAAGAGCAGAGTAACCAAGGGTTCCTAGCCTCTCATACAGAGCATGTGCTCAGTGAATGGATAGTGGATGGACACATGGATGAACAGGTGGATAGATGGTTGCATAGATGGATGGATGGTTGTCATCATAAAAAAAAAATGGCAGTTAACAGGGCTTAAGATGCTTATGGTGGCTCACCAACAGGAAGAATTACAGATGATTTGTTTTGCTTGCCTAGGAGTTCCTGTTGCTTAGCATGTATTTTTGGAAACAAACCCAACTGATGCCATCGTGAGGTGATCCAACACAGAAACTCCCCAGAACTGCAGAGCCATCTTACCTTTCGGAATAAGGTTGGTCACCTCTACAAGCAGGCACCACGAGCAATGGAGTGTCTATGCCTGCTGTCTGATTCAGTATGCGTCAGAGCTGACCCAGGGCACATGGAATCAGAGTGAGGATGTATGGCATCTTAGTATGTGGGTGTAGCAGCTGTGGTGGGAACACATCTGAATGACTTTGCACAGTTCTGGATGGCAAATAACTGTTTAAATAGCTATATTACATGATTTACACTTCAGATCAGCTCTCAGTTGTCTAAAATTCACTTCCTTATGCAAAACGTTCTCTTTTGGGCTTTTCCCTCTTGGAAGTCTTCCTTCTGTTATGTAATAGTATTGATGGACCAAATGAAAACCAGGAAAGGCCCCTGACCCACGAATGTGTATACTCTCATTCTGAGGCACCAGTTCTACAATGTTGTTAAGTTGTGACTTTAGGGAGTCCTATGGAAGGGGGAGTTTGCAATTGGCAACTTTAGTAATTTGTGCACAAGGAGATGCATCCAAGATCTGTTGATCTGTTACTCCGTCCATTCTTTCTGACACAGCTAAAGAAATGCTCTTCCTGGAGAGTCCAGTGGGCCCTGGGAAGAGAACTATGTTAAATAAACTCACTAGCTTATCCTCACCGTTGATTCTGTGGGCAGAGAGAAAACTCAGAGTCCTGAAAAGGAGATTGAAGATAAACCAAATGTATAGACTTAATTTCAGAACAACATATTAAATGCCATGTATTTTATTTTTAGAATTTCATTTGGGGGTCTGAAACCTTGATCACCAATGGAAGAAATCACTTGCATTTCCAATAGGGTGGTGACCTTCAAAGTTCTTTTTCCAGGGGGAAGAAATTTAATCTAATCTTGTCTTCCCATATTTGTTCCTGTTAGATTACATTAAGTGAGTTATTTTTAATCATTGTTCATAAATCATAGCAAGGGTACGCCCTGAGGCACAAAACATTTGCATAAAAATATTAATTGCCACTATCTCTCCTTTTGGGTTTATGGGAAAATAGATGAATGTGCAGTGTGCAAGCAGTCGATGGCAGGAATGAGGGTGAAGAGAGGACAGAGTGAGTACAGGATGAAGGAAAGGGCCCTACTCAGACTTTATATCCTCCCCTGCCAATTCTCCTTCTGTTGGCAATGAGCCACCCAGAACATCAGGATCCTCCTCAGATGTCTCCTCCTCCATGAAACACACCCAGATTACTCCTTTGTCACCTGTGAGCCGTGACTGAACCTCTCTTGAAAAAATTTGAGCATTCTTCCAAATTCACACATCTGTGGACACGTCCTGAGTGAACTGGGAGTCCCCTGTCTGTCATACACAATACCTGTGGTTCCTGCCTGTGGACAGAGTGATCAGCAGAAGAATAGTGGTGGGATTATCCTCTGTCTCATGTCTCGCTGAATACAGGTTCACTGAACAAGCATTCAGAGAATTGCTGCTTATTGTTAAAACGTGCTCTGTGGGGCCAACTTCTCTTCTGGTATTTGGTTTATTCTTTCTCCCATTTTGTACCCACTCCCCTGACCATGCTCCCACATTTTCCCTCATCCCTGTCAATGCCTTCCTTACCCCTGGCCACCCTCCCTCTTTAACCTTATCACTGACCATGCCCCATTCACTCTTCTTCACGTATGACCATGCCCTCTTACTCTGTGCTCCTGCATCCCTGAGCACAAATGGATTTATTCAAGTTTGTTGAAACCCTAATCCTCACATGGGAGCATATCTGCACTGCCTCCCTGCCCAGTTTCATGCCAAGCTCATGAGGTAGAGAACCTGCTTCCTCATCCTCTTCCTTCTCCCTTGGATCTCAGCAACCTCAATCCCTGCATTCCACTCTCTCTGTCTTTGTGTTTGAGTGTGGTTTTACACAAAGTGAGCCTTGCATGCTGTGTGGGATGACCATTCTCACAAGGGGCTCTCCTCCTCTCCATCCTGCTTTCAGCCTTTCTCTGAAGCCTCCACTTTTCCACCCAACCTTGGTCAAGTAAGCTGCTCTGTGTCTCCTCTGATTCACCTTACTCCATGGACACACACACGTCTTCCTCAGCACCCTTTCATGCCTGCATCCATTTGCACTTTCAGCAGTACCAACACCAATTTATGTGCCAAGGATTATGCTGGATAGTGGACCAGACAATGTACAGGCAGATGTCTCTGCACTATGGGGCATGATGATACACAGTTGACTGAGGGCACGGAGGTGGCCTGCACACAGCCAGATCTTCCAGGAAGGCCCAAAGAGGTTTACATTCATCTTTTACCTTGTGGAAGGTGATCTTGTTGATAGAGACCCCAAGCCTCATCTCTGGACCCCAGTGCAAATTATGGGCCCTGAGGTATCATATTCTCCACAGAGGTCCAGGGGATCTGTTCTGACCCCTGCAGAATACCTGCATCCACACTCTGCACACTCCCAGTGCTCCTCTGACTTGTGCTAACACAAGCATGGTGGGTGAGATGGCATTTCCCAGCCCTTACAAACAATAGTTATCTGTTTAAATACATTTAAATAACTCTGAGTTAAAGTTAACCAGTCCCTTTCCTGAAGAGTTTCTTGCCTCTTTAGACTTTTGCGTGCATTGTGGTATTCCGAAAGGATATAGAGGGTGTCATATTTTCCTGGATTTCTTGTTATACTTGTTTATAATACAAGCAATTTTAAAATTATAACATTTCATAGAACATTATAACAGCAAAGAAAAATAACACAATAACAACAGATGACACTACTGAGGAAGCATAATTGTGTCCAGGCTCAGTACCAAGTGCCTGAGCTGTGTCTCCTCACATAATGCTCATGACAAACTCATCTCTTAGATGCTTCCTGAATGTATGCAGTAAATGTGAGGAAACTAAGGTACAGAGAGGTTCAGAAACTTGCTGTAATGATGGTGAAGTCAAGAGCTGAGCTCAAAGACATGGAGTCCCCAGGTCTCGTTCCTACATCCAACCACATGGCCCCCGAAACACCGAGGTATGTGCTTTTGTTGTCCAGTTAAGAGAAGCATGACTCAGGCACATTTTGTCCAGAGAAAAATGAACACATTGTTGCACCCCATTGATGTTCCTTCTGAATTAACCCTTTTAATTAAAACCAGGAGTCACTACATCAGTGCATGGGCTGAACCCAAGACTCCCAATCCAAACTAGAGAAAAGATTATTGTGTTTTACTCCTGTAAACTACCATTTCAGCCTTTATTGTATTACTCTTGCATTGCTGATCAAAACCAATGCACACAATAGAAAGTATGGCAACATGTCTACCCATGACAGCACTCTGTAGAAAATGTGGCTTTCTGGGAGTGCAGATCCAGAGGGGGATAGGAGGGAGAAGAAAGGTGGAATTTGGTTGGTGCTGTGCAGGTTTCCCATGCTCTAGAAATTAAAAGCCTTTATTGGTAGAGACTGTTCCATTCTTATGGTGTGAATACTCCCTCTATGGCCAATCTTAAGTGATCAGCAAGGCATTATTGGCATTGTCATCGGTTCTCCTGAGCTTGTATATGCTGGCTTCGGTGCACCACCAAGAAGTGAGTGTTGGCTTCTCGTTTCTTTCCTTTATTCATGTATGTATTTTTGCAAAAGGAGTGGCAAAACTCAGAAGTGACTGTGACTGTGTTGCAATAAAAAATCTGGTGCCAAGTTAAAAACAACTTCAAAATGCAAGTGTTGTTAGTTATTTACTTCAGGCTTAACAAAACAGCGTTACCGTTTGACCCACGTTATAGAAGCTTTTGTGTGTGTAAGTGAAATATATTGTTGATGATATATTTAAGGTATCTAACTAGAGGGGTTTTTGTTGGAGATTTGCAGCATCACCATGTGATCTTGTGACGGAAACACAGAGTAGTTGTATTTGGCGAACACCATGAGGGTATAAAGCATCAGATATGCTGTCTTTTTCTACTTATATTTTGTTCTTTTATTTATTCACTCATTGGTTGTGGCTTGACATCTACCAGCCACAGTATTGAACACTATGACTTGGAGGTGAGGACAGAGACACAATCTTTTCTTCCAGGGAGCTTGTCCTCTAATGGCTCTTGGAGCTTGGTCTCACCACCCAGCACCCTCTTACAATGAACTTTCCATATTTAGAGCACTTGGGTTTTGGGATATTATTGTGTGTGAGTGTGAGCAAGAGTCTGGGAGACAGGAACCATGACAACAAATGAATCTTAGAATCTCTGCATCAGTTCCACCATGAATTATCTTAAACTTTCTTTATTCATGTTGATGTTGCAAAGTTAAGCTAGACCTGGCTGGCATTTCATTCTAATAAGATCTCTTGGTTTTATGTCAGCAACCTGTTCAGTTCCCTAGAGGTAGACTATCCAAACACTGGTCAGAAAAACTTGATATTTCTGAGACTATGGGGAGTTGTTCTAGCCTATGTGGGCTTGGTGCACAGAGATGGAAGCAGGCTGGCCCTCAAAAGACTATTCTAAGAAGGAGAAAACCGCGGCTAAACCAGGCTACTGGCTAAAAATCAGGGGTCGGAGGAATGGTTCCAGCCCAGTAGAGAAGATTCTGTGTCTACAGTAAAAATAGAAAGAAGCAGGGAGGAAATGAAAATCCCTGAGCACCCTGCAATCTCAGAGAGTGGAATAGGACTGGGCTCAGCTGGGCAGTTTCAGGTGAGGGCATGGGAACATGATCCTGTTCCTGGAAAAAGCTTTGACAAGAAAGCAGGATGCAGCTGGCCAGCTGCCCTGGGCACAGCACCAAGCTTCTCAGGAACCCTGGGAGTCACGAAAATCCTAGATGCCAAAAAGCTCACTCAGAAAGGGGTTGAGTGGACAGAGAAGTGTTTGAAATCTGAGACTTTGGTTTCATTCCAAGGCCTTGGGCCCTCAGTCTCAAGCACTGTGGAGTTTGTTTTTCTCTGATCCTCTGTGGAAAGGAAGCCACTGTTTCCCTGTCTAATAGAGCCCTCTCTAGATCCATAGGTTAGGGCAGCATCTGTCTCTAGGCCACCAGGCAGGGCTCCCCTAGGTAAGGATTGACTACAGACTGAAGCCAGGGCCCCCATAATCTGGGCTCTGAATTATGTTTCTCCCTGATGGATATTTTAGGTAGACTGAGGCAACAATTTAGTGTAGTATAAGTAAGCAGACTTGAAAATGAGATAGAGTTGTGTTCAAGTCCTAGCTAAAAACATAGGTAGCTCTGTGGCCTTAGAAAACCAACTATTTCTCCATGTCAATATATTCATTGGTAGCATAGAGATGCCCTAACCTCCTCTGTAGGGCTGTGATAGAAATGGGAGACTCGGGTATGCAGAGAGCTCCTCAACCCAGACACTTCACAAATCATTGAAATTAATACTTGCAGTCTAGGTTGGCTGAAAGAAACACAAAAGTAAGGCCATTTTCTCTGGTCTTTTGACCCAAACACTGTAATACCTAAAATTCCCAAAGAAATGAATATTGCAAGCTCAGGAGAAGGACCAGGGGGCGGGAGTTACCTCTGAATGATTTGGAAAAACAAAAGTCATCCCTGCCTCTCTTTGCTTAGCTAAGGAGCTCGGATCAGAGGTCTCCACTCTCCCTACAATGCCATCCTCCAGGGACATCATTAGTAAGGATGCAGCCATTTGTTGGCTTCAGGTCTGTGGTGTTTACACATAACGACTTTATTGGATATCTTTCCTCTTGTCCCAGGAAATGTCTTTTGTTTTGCCAGGCAGAGCAACAAAATCATATGATGAAATAATCATCATGATAATTAACCCCCTTCATCAAGAGAACTAAGAACACACATACAAGGGCCACATATTAATAGCAATGTTATTTAGAACTGAAAAAAAAAAATCATTGCTGTAGTAAGTCCTGAGGATTCAGTTGGTCTCTCTAATTGATGCTCTGCTAGGTTTGAATCTGCTTGGTGGGTAGCACACAAACATTAATTAGGCTGTGCTTGAGCAGACACCAGCTCCAGTACACTCAAGTTTCATCCCAAATTGCTGCTATCATTCCCCACTTTCTTCCTGGTAGACATTATTACATTTGTGATGATTCAAATAGATTTTCTGCAGGCATTAAATTTTTAGTAAACAGACCCAAATTAACAGCTATTTATGACATTTTACTCCAGGGATCAAATCAAAAGCACTCATTTCATATATAAATATCTCTTCTTCTCTACTTTTAATGAACGGGTATTTTTGTTACTGTTGTTGTTGAAAGCAAAATTAGACATATGCCTCACTCCTCCAGGCTGCCTAATCATACGAGCTCTGTCCCTCCAATTGAGGGCCCATTATTACCTTTAGGAAGTAAAGACGGAAGCATGTTAATTTTCCATAATTCAGTGGAACAAAGCATAGATCTGAAATCTCCCTCCGTGGAGCTTCTTTCTCATCTACAGTAATGGGCTGCATTTTAATGAAAACAATTCAGCCTGTTCTAATGTCATCATCAGGGCAACACAGGCCTCACCGGAACCTGATTTGGGAAGATGGTCTTTTCATTATTTTCGGTGTTGTGCAGGCGATAAAGGAACTCGAGTGTTGATGAGTGACCTTGCTGGTGGCAACGTTGCATTTAGCACTAATGAGGATGCCTTCACGGTCCAAAGATGAAAGGGCTGATGGAGGGGTGTCGACAACCGTGAGCATACATCCACCTCCCACGCTGAAGAGATGTGCTCACAGCTTATTTACTGCACACAAAGACGAAATACCTGGGCAAAGCTAACCACCTATTGGCATGGAGACAAACTTTTCGACTCTAGTAAATTTTGAAGAATCACAGAGGATAGGTCAGAACTGCATTTTTTCCCTTGAAGGGGAGCAGCTACAAATTTTCATTCATGTACTCATGCACTCATTCATGTCTTCATGAATGGACAGACAACTGGGCAACATTTTGCAGATACTGTGGTTAAATATGGCAAATTTAACATATTTGTTTAACTCTTTCGCCTCTCAAAACCTCATTAAAATATCAATAAAAGGATTTTCTAAAGGCCTAAGGCCACAAGGCAAAGAGAATAGGCAGGAGCAACACAATTTTGGAAGTGAGGAAGGAAAGGCTGAATGAAATTGACTTAGCAGACAGAGCGTCTTGGTTTGGGGTCCTGTCAAGGTAAGGGTTCAAGTGTAACTGGCTTATTTAAGAGGTCAAGGGAATACCCATAGGGAAGTGGGAAATAAGACAGGGAAAGGAAGGCAGCCAGTGGGTGTGCTATCAAGCCAGCTACCACTAGGGACAACATCTAATCTTGCTGGGCAGACTCTGTGTTAGTTTTGCATTGCAATAAAGGAATACTGGAGGCTGGGTAATTTATAAAGAAAAAAAGTTTATTTGGCTCATGGTTATGCAGGTGATACAAGATGCATGGCATCAGTGTCTACTTCTGATCAGGACCTCAGGAAACTTTCAATAATGATGAAAAGAGAAGGGGGAGCAGGTATGTCACATCATGAGAGAAAAGGAAGAGAGAGAGAATAAGGGGGAGTGGGGTGGGAAGGGGTGCCACACTCTTTCAAACAACCAGCTCTTATGTGAACTAATTGAGTGAGAACTCACTCATCACCATGGAGAGGGAACCAAGTCATTCATGAGTGATCTAGCCATGAAGGATCTATCCACATGACCCAAACACCTCCACCAGGCCTCATCTCTAACACTGGAGTGTCACGTTTCAACATGAGATTTGGAGGGGGTTATTACCCAAACCATATAACTCTGGAAGCCATTGTAGGACTTCATTCATTAGAATGGTCCAAGAAAATTCTAAGGGAGCCTTTCAGAAACTAAGACTACAAACAAAGAAATGGAGAATAGGAGAGATAATTTTTTTTAAAAAAGGGGGAAAAATAAGAGCAGTTTATGACTTCAAATATCCTCATGATAAGTTTCCAAAGGAAATTAACAAAGAAATAATGCAAGAGAATTTCCTAGTGCTGAAGACAGTAAGTCTCCAAATTGAGTTTTTTCTTGGCCTCACTTTGCCCACCAACTACCACCTCACTTTTTTGCTCTCTTTTGCAACAAGGATAATTATCTGCTACCTGTCTCCAATTATCTTCTAAGCTGACTTCAATTAGGCATTTCATAACCAATAACTTTTATATGAGTCAATTCTCAGGAATTATTTGATCTGATCTTATAGCAGCACTTGCATTCACTGTATTTTCATACCTCTCTGACATCTCTCCCTTTTACATGTTTTTGGTTTCTCCCTCCCATCTCACTGATTTCTCTTTTTTAACCTTCTTAGGTTCCCTTCTCTTGTTCTTGAGCTTGTAATGTTGGAATGCCCCGGTAAGGGATGTTCCCCCTCGTGTGCAAACTCACTACCTTCATGGCTCTCATGCACTCTAGGTCTTGAGATCATTCACATTTTGAGGACTTTACATGCATGTCTCCGGATTAGATCATTTTGTTTCTAAACCCAGACTAATATATCCAGTTATACTTGTCCCATTCTCTTGATGTTTGTCATCTCAAACTCAAAATATACAAAATTTAACTCCTCACTCTCCCTCCAATCTCCCAAATTCTGTGTCACCCATAGCCCATCTCAGCAATGACAGATTCCTTCTTTTAGTTGTTCAAGCCAAAAATTTGCAATTATCTTAAACTTCTCTTTTTCTTTCACTCGCCACAACCAATATAACGGGAAATCTCATCACCTCTACTTTCAAAGTATATTCATAATTTATCCCTTCCTTTCTCTTCTCCACTGCTATTATACCCCTTCATCTCTCATCTGCACTTGTTCAATAACCTCCCAACAAGTCTTCCTGCTTCTCCCCTTGCTTCTCCTGATATGGGCCATCCTTAACCCAGAATGAGAGTAATATTGTTAATCTAGGTTAACCCATTGACATGGCTCTGCTAAAGGACCTGCCGGGGTCCGTCTATGATTCAGAGTAGCCAAAAGCACCCCAATCCCCACACTAGAAGCAGACCAGATCCCTTGGATCCCTCTAATAATCTCCTACAACACTCCCTAGCTCTCAGTTTTCTCCTGCCACACTGATTTCCTTGATGTTTCTCAAACATACCAGAAACATTCTTACCTCAGCTTGCTGTGGACTGAATTGTGCTCCCCTTCCCAAATCCATATGTAGAAGCCTTAACCCTTAATGTGATGGTATTTAGAGATGAGGTCTTTGGAGGTGATTAGATTTAGACAAGTGCATGAGGGTAGAGTCCTAATGTTGGGATTAGTGGCCTTTTAAGTATAGATACAAGAAAGCTTGCCCTCTTCTCTTTCTACTGTGTGAGAACATAGTGAGATGGTAGCCAACTACAAGCCAGGAAGCAAGCTCTCACTAGAAACTGAACCCTGCCAGAGTCTTGTTCTTGGACTCTCCAGCCTCCAGAACTGTTAGAAAGGAATGTCATTTGTTAAAGCCTGTAGTGTGTTGTTGTGATAGCACAAAGGTACTAATTCAGAGTCTTTGATGTCTCTCCATTCTCTCTGGAGTGAGCTTTAGAACTTGACTTTTCTCACCCTTCACCTCATCAATTCATGTTGCAATCTCATATTACACCAGTTTACTTCTTTCTTTTGTTTCATATAACACATCATCTTTTAACTTACAAAGTCATTTACTTATGCATTATGTTTAGTCTTTGTATTCTGTAGCCCTTCTAGAAGATAAATTCCAAAGCATTTCTCTGTTTGCATCTCAGGACCTAACAAGTGCGTGGTAGAACTTAGACAAATTTGTGTTGAATCAATTAATTGAAGAGATCTTCAAATTTTCCTGTACAATTGATTAAAAAGATGCAAAACTGGCTGGACACAGTGGCTCATGCCTGTAATCCCAGCACTTTGGGAGGCCAAGATGAGAGTATTGTCTGAGCTCACAGGTTCGAGACCAGCCTGGGCAACTTGGTGAGACCTCATCTCTACAATAAATCAAAAATTATCCAGGCATGGTGGTGCATGCATGTGGTTCCAGCTACTTGGAAGGCTGAGACAGAAGGATTGCCTGAGCCCAGCATGTCAAGGCTGCAGTGGCCATGAGCATGCCATTGCACTCCAGCCTGGACAACAGAGTGATAATCTAACTCAAAAAAGAAAGAAAGAAAGAAAGAAAGGTAGAAAGATATAAACCAGCCTAATCACTGTTAAATTTCAATGAGGCAAGTAGAAAATCATTTTTCAGTGGGAAAAACCAGCTCCATTCATGGTGCTAAAAAATCCAAATGGTATCAAACTTCTCAACAACAAAATTGCAAACTAGAAAATAAATAATGGCTTCACATTGCTAGAGGAAAATATTTCTTGCATAGCATTCATACTCAACCCAACTTTCATTCATGTGTGAGGAAAGAATAAAGACAATTTTGTACATACGGACTTGAAGCAGATATTACCTGGAGGTAATTCTCTAATATGTAATTTGGGGCAGGAATTTTTCAGGGGGGAAAATTCTGTAATATAAAATTCAACAAAACACATTTATAAAGAAAGTTGTTCCAAGAAACAGTAGATTTATCCAATAAGGAAGCAAAGAGGCTCTTAAGAATAATGGTGACAACAGCAATATAGCAAGCTGACTAGAGCACAACCTGATCAGATTGTGTGTGAAGATGAAGGATTCAAGAGCGATGTACTTATGACAAAATTAAAATGATCAGATGAGGTGCATTGTGGGAGAATTTTGTATCTGCAAGGGAATTTGGGGATATAAAAGTCAAGGCGCATTAATAACTTTAAAAAAAAGTTTTGAACAACAGTGATTACTCCTAAAAAAAAAACAGACCAAAGTTTATAAAAGGAAACATGATTATAGTTTATCATATGTGTCAGCCATTAATACTATTTACATAATCATGAGATATAAATATGTAATAACAATCTTCCACAGAATGAGATGTAGCTATGTCAGGAGAAGAGGGAGAAAGTGAAGGAAGTGTGAATGTGAGTGTGACTGTGTGAGTGTGAATGTGTGAGAATGTGTGAGTGAGTTTGTACGAGTTTGTGAGTGTGTGTGTGTGTGTGTGTGTGATAAGGAACCATGTCCATAAGCTGAACCCTCATTCCCAAATATAATATTTCAACATACAAATTCAAGTAATAAGATGAAAGCATGTTATTTAAAAGTATGAAGTTAAATATCTGAAAAAAAGTCATTGTATCTGGGGAGCAAGAACCACAGATTGAAGAGAAGGGGCACAAAATGCTGTTTTAAAAGATAAGCCTTGCAGTATCCTTGTCTTTCTTTTTTTTTTTTTTTTTGCGTTGGCGTCTCATCCTGTCGCCCAGACTGGAGTGCAGTGGCCGCTTCCGGCCACCGCAGCCTCGACCTGTTGGGCTCCGGCGATCCTTCCGCCTCAGCCTTCCAAGTAGCTGGAACTACAGGCGCGCGCTACCATGCTCGGCTAATTTTTTTGATTTATTGTAGAGATGAGGTTTCGCCTGCCCAGGCGGGTCTCGAACCCGCGGGCTCAGGCAATCCACTCACCTCAGCCTCCCAAGGCGTGGGATTACAGGCTGAGTCACGGAGCCTGGCGAGAAATGTGTTTTCTTACTGTTTTAGGAAACCGAATGGGGCAGAGGTGAGGGAGGAAGAAATTGAATCAGAGGCAACAATTTATCTTGTGCTAAAGAGACTGCGAGGATTCCAGGAAGCCAGGCACTGACTGCACTTCCCTACCCAGTGCAGACCCCTCTCTTATTTGGGAGGCATTTAGCCAGGACAGCTGGCAGTCCACATGCACTCGTCCCTATGCGAGAGGAGAAAGGGCTTGATGGCCTTGGCTGGAGCTCTGATTCTGCTTGGGGAACTCTTGTCATTGTAGGAACATGCAGGGGGACCCTGCTCCATCTTGGGTCACAGCCTCGTCTAAATGCCTCCCTGCCATCAGAGCTTTTGCCAATGTTTCTTAGGCATGGAGGCGCCTGGGAGGGCTGCAGTAGGAAGGACACAGGCAGATGAGGTTCTGCTGTTGCTGGGTGGGCCACCTTGAGTCTCTGTTTCCCTCCCTGAAAATAGGGATAAGGACAGAGATGTGTGCCTCACATGGGCTGGCTGGGTTCCATGACCTGGCCCATGACCTACCAGGTTCAAAAACCCAATTTTGTCCTTGCACTCAGGTCCTGCCTTTGGGGCCGATTCACATGGATAGATACCTACAAGAAGCAGATAGATATACACAAGCCAGAAGTCTACCCTGGGGTTTATACAGAGAAATGCAACTGTTGGGTAGACAGAATGCAAACCCTGGTCAGGTGATGCAACCAAGACTCAGGTCCAAATGTGGGCTCTGCTTCTTACCTGGTGAATGAATCCCAGCAAGTTGGAGCCTTGGTTTCCTTTTCAGTAAAATGGGAAGAATAATGATAGCTGCCTGACAGGGCTTTTGTGAGGTGTAATAAACTTTTGTATGTTAAGTGCTTAGTGCTGGCTGGCATTTAGAAAACACAGAGCAAAATGTTAGCTGCTACTGTGATTATCAGTAACAAGGAAGCAGGGTCTTAATGAAGCCGGGATTTCACCCATCACTTGGGAAATTTGTCAAGGAAGGAGAAGTAGTTCAATCTCCTTAGCCAAAATGCTCTCTCCCAGAGAGAGAACCATGATGGGCACCGTCAAGATCTGCTTCTGGGAAAGCCATGTTTTTCTATTTCAATTGCTGATCAAATGTCTGTACACGTCGGACACAATACAATGACTGAGTTTCTATGTATTCAATTACAGTTGCAATGTTGTCTTGCTGCTCGGAGAGTCCTCATTTTTTTTTTTTTTTTTGAGTTGGAGTCTCACTCTGTTGCCCCGACTGGAGTGCAGTGGCACGCTTCCAGCCACCGCAACCTCGACCTGCTGGGCTCCGGCGATCCTTCCGCCTCAGCCTTCCAAGTAGCTGGAACTACAGGCGCGTGCTACCATGCCCGGCTAATTTTTTGATTTATTGTAGAGATGAGGTCTCGCCTGCCCAGGCGGGTCTCAAACCCGCGGGCTCAGGCAATCCACTCACCTCAGCCTCCCAAAGCGCGGATTACAGGCTGAGCCACCGAGCCCGGCTGAGTCCTCATTTTTAAAGGAGAATGATGGGTGACTTGACTGTTCTCAAACTCCTCACTCAGTCAGAGTTAGTCTCTGGTTGAGCCCAGGCAATAAGATTAATTATAGTAATGATGTGTACAGCAACACTTGTTGAACACTTACTATGCACAAGGCCCCTGTTCTAAGGGCTTTACATACGTATGTGACACAACAACCTCTGATGCAGGCTCTGTTGTTATTTTCATTTGATAGATGGGGAAACAGAGACACAGAGAAGGTAAGTAACTTGGCCCAATGTCCTGAATTTGGTTCATTATGCACCTGCTGTGGGATTTATTGTACAGCAGTGGTATCCTTGTATATATTGTGTCTGTGGAAAGATACCTACAAGATAAGTTTCTAGAAGTGGAAGTACTGGGGTCAAATTTTGTCAAATTGCCCTCCATGTATATTTTATCAGTTTACATCCCCACCAGCAGAGTATGAGATTTCCTGTTTCCCCAAAAGAATATCATCAAATTTAAAAAGCCACAGGTTTCCTCCAGCTTTTGTGTTTTCCTTGTTAATGAGAGGAGAATCTTAAATGTCCAAGAGCCATCTTTATTTCCTTTTCTGTGAATTGGCTGATCATGCATTTTACCCGTTTTAAAAACTGGGTCTTTAAAATTTTCTCATTAATTTTCAGTTCTCCTTTAAGAAATTGGCCCTTTTTCTGGAATATGAATTAAGGAGTATTTCCCTTGAACTTATCGTTTGTCTGTTAATTTTGTTTATACTTTTTTCAGGTAAGTTAAAACATTTTATGTGACTAAATTTATCCACCTTTTCTTTTATGGTTTCTGGGTTTTGTGGTGTGTGTCCTACTTAGAAAGGTGTTTTGTTCACTTTAAGATTTATCTCTCTTCTCTAGTACATTTATGGTTTCAATGTTTATGTTTAAATTTGAGAACCATCTGGAATTTATTTTGGTATATGGAGTGAGGTAAAGATCTAACTTAAAATTTTCCCCAGATGGCCAGCTCCTCAAATACAAAGACATGGAAATCTGGAGAGGCTATGACTTATTTGGGTTCACACAGATCCAAGACCCACAATAATCCTGGGTTACCCTGAGCATTGGGAGGCTGCAGTAAGCCAACATGTCCACAGAATGAGTTTCCAGGACCCAGAGTGGGACTGGCAATTGCTCTGGGAGTTTCCTGGAAAGAAGGTGGGGCAGGAGAATCGTGAATCTCCTGGGGCTTAAAACTCCATAGGACATAATGATAGTGAACACTTCCTGAGCACTTACTGCAACGTTGTCAATGCATTACAGGTATTAGCTCATGTAGTCCTCACAACACCACTAGGATCGATTATTATTCCCGTGTTTCAGATTGAGGTTTGGAAAGAAGTGCCTTGCCCAGGCCCTCTCTGCAAAGTGGGTGCTCCCAGGCTCTGCTGCATCTTGTAGAATGTGAGCAGCCATGAGACCGAGCCCAGATCATCTCATTAGGTGCTTTGGGGCGGGCCTGCCCTCCCACTGGGACACGTCTGCATCTCCTGGGGCAGGGAGGATTAAGCACATGACAAAGCACATTCAGTGTTAAGATCTTTGGAAATGAATTTTCCCTTTGGAAAACAAACAAAAAACCCTCTGTGTCTTTCATAATACAGATTACAGAAGTGATATGAGTTCTTAATGTTATCCCTGTGTATTAACTAGCGTTCTCCAGAGGAACAGAACCGATTGGATGGATGTGTGTATGTGTATAAATTTATAAGAAATTGGCTTATGCAATTATGGAGGCAAGTCCCAAGATCTGCAGGGCGACTCTGAAAGCTGGAGACCCAGGAGAGCTGAAGGTCTAGTTCTAGTCTAAGTACAAAAGCCTGAGAACTGGGAGAGTTCCCATTTGAAGGCTGGCAGGGTGGAGTCCCAGGAAGAGCCAATGTTTCCTTGGAGTCCAACAGCAGAAAAAAAGCCTATGTCCCAATTCAAAGGCAGTCAGGAAGAAAGAATTCTCTTTTATTTGGGGAAGACTTTCTGCTCTGTTCAGGCCTTCAATAGGTTGGATGAGGTCTGCTTATACTAGGGAGGGGATTTGCTTTACTCAGTCTACCAATTTAACTATTAATCTCATCCACAAATGCCCTCACAGAAACACCCAGAATGGTATTTGATCAACTATCTGGGCACCTCACGGTCCAGTCAAGTTAACACATAACGTTAATCATTACTCCCTGTATAAGGGACAGAGGGCTTTTCTTTCTTTCTTTTTCTTCCTTCCTTCCTTCCTTCCTTCCTTCCTTCCTTCCTTCCTTCCTTCCTTCCTTACCCTGTATAAGGGACAGAGGGCTTTTCTTTCTTTCTTTTTCTTCCCTCCTTCCTTCTTTTTTCTCTCAAGCTAGAGTACAGTGGCATGGTTGCAGCTCACTGCAGCCTCAACTTCCTGGGTCCAGGCTATCCTTCTGCCTCAGCCTCCTGAGTAGCTGAGACTATAGGCACACACCACTGCACCCAGGTAATTTCTTTTTAAGAAATGAGATCTTGCTATATTGTCCAGGCTGGTCTCAAATTCCTGGCCTCAGGTGATCCTCCCGCCTCAGCCTCCCAAAGTGCTGGGATTACAGGTATGAGGCACCACACCTGGCTGAGGGGACATAGGTTATTTTTGAAAAAGGACTAAGAAACATTGGTCCAATTCCTTCAAGTGGCAGATGAGAAAACTGAGATCTAAAGAGGTGGTGAAGCCTGAATACTAGTCACACCAGGACAAGGGTGAAATTGTCAGATGCTAGACACTGCTAGGGGATGGAAGGGTCACGTGGCAACGCACTGGGTGTCTGGTCCACTACCAGGTGGAGAAAGGGCCAGCTAGAAGCCCAAACTTCGCCTGCAAGCAACTACTTATGTAGTAAATCCCCACTTGTATCCCACAACTCTAAAATAAAAATAAATACATAAAAAATAAAGAGGTGACCAAGTCATGAAGAGGTGGTTGGGAAGAAGCCAAGCTTTGGAGTCAGGGAGGTAGAGTTCAATGTCATGTGCTACTAACTGTATGACTTTGTTCCAGCCCCACGGCTCCTCTCAGGCTCCCTTGGGTAAAATGCGTAGAAGACTACCTCACTCTCAGGGTGGTGCGAGGAGTGAGGTTTTCTTTTTTTTTTTTTTTGAGTTGGAGTCTCACTCTGTCACCCAGACTGGAGTGCAGTGGCACGCTCCCGGCCACCGCAGCCTTGACCTGCTGGGCTCCAGCGATCCTTCTGCCTCAGCCTTCCCTAGTAGCTGGAACTACAGACACGCGCCACCACCCCCGGCTAGTTTTTTTTGGTTTATTGTAGAGATGAGGTCTTGCCAAGTTGCCCAGGTGGGTCTCGAACCCGCGGGCGCAGGCAATCCACTCACCTTGGCCTCCCAAAGTGCTGGGATTACAGACTGAACCACCGCCGGCTGGAGTGAGGTTTTCTGAGTCATGTGACCGGCACAGCTCTGGAGACACAGTGGACTCTGTTCTTGTTGCTATTGTGCATTCCAAGCAGAGCTGGGCTAGGAGGTGGGTCTGGGGACTCTTTGTGGGTGCTCTGCCTGACCTTGGTGGATAGGTGTGGCTGTTTCTCTTTTCTTTCTCTCGCCCTTGCTCTGACTCCTCCCCCTGTAGCCCTTCTGGCCCTGGAGTGTGGATGGGGGCACATACCTCTTCTCTGTAGGGATGCGGAGGAGGGAGAGGAGCGCCATGCCCGTGAGGAGATGGTCAGTGGGGGTGGGGAGCCTGCCCAAGTGCTGCTCAAGAGCTGCAGCTCCTGTTTGGAAATCGAAATTGCAGCAAATTTGTTGTCTCTGGAGAGAAAGTGCGTTTGGCAATTTCAATGTTTTTTCGTGCTTTGATGCTCCCGCCTGTTTGGGAGGGTGTTGGGAGGGAGTGAAGGGAATCAAACTGGGTCCCTGTGAGTAGAAAATGGAGGCTGATAGTGAGCAGGAAAAACAATGGAGGGCCTGAAAAAAGGTTCCTCTCCAGGTCCTGGTGAGAAGGGTCTGCATTTCTGAGATCTGTCTTGTGGGATCAGCCTTCAGCCTTGATCGTGACTGGGTTGTTGCCTGGGTACATGGCTGTGTTCACAGAAACATCGCCAGATTCAGACCCAGGGGCCTGTCCCGGTCCCTCGCTGGTGGCCTTGCTGACAGGTGGGGACTTGGGCCAGATGATGGAGTAAAATCATGTGTCCGACAGGAAAGGCTCAAGCCCAGGGATTGGCTTTCTCCCACTTGGTAGGCAAGAATAGCTGGTAACACTTCAGAATAGCACTTACTCTGTGCCTGGCACTAGGATCATAGGTCTACCTGCTCATTCAACCCTCACAGCAACTCTATGATAAGGAGGTACTGTTGTTTCCTCCATTTTATAGGTGGGAAAACTGAGGCACAGAGAAGTTGAGTGAATGGCCTAAGATCACACAGGAAGCTGGTGCAGGAACTCAAGCCTCTTGACTCTCAGTCCCTGATTTGTTCCTAAGTCTCATCCGTGAGGCTAGTCCTATGCTGACCCTCCAAGACCAGGTGTGTAAGAAAGTAACCAGGGTATTCTGAGTCAAGAAGAATTGTTGAGGTCCACCTGGTTTTATCTTGGGGGTTTCCTGGAGCAGTTGCCCCAGAGATTTACCTGGTGGTGTCCCAGGCATGTGACCCTGAATAGGTGAAGGCTGGGAAGCTAAATTGGGATGAGGGAACTTTGGGCATCTTAGCAATCAGGGAGGCCTGTCTGAGGAAGAAGAGGAAGAGACATTAATGGGCAGAACACTAGCAACTAGCTTTGTTAATTAATTAATTCATTCATTCACCAGACATTTCATGGCAGACCCTGTGCTGAGTGCTAGGGATACACAAATGAACAAGACCCAGTCCTGGCCCTGGAGTTGCTTACAGTCTTTGCAAGACAAACTTGCGACAAAGTGTTTTTTCTTTTTTGGAGTTGGAATCTCACTCTGTCACCCAGTCTGGAATGCAGTGGCATGCTCATGGCCTGCTAGGCTCAGGCGATCCTTCTGCCTCAGCCTTCCAAGTAGCTAGAACTACAGGTGTGCGCCACCATGCCCAGTTAGTTTTTTGATTTCTTGAAAAGACGACGTCTCTCCAAGTTGCCCAGGGTGATCTCCAATCCCTGGGCCTCAGGCAATCCTCTTGCCTCAGCCTTCCAAAGTGCTGGGTTTGCAGGTGTGAGCCACTGTGCCTGGCAAGCCCAGTGACAAAGTGTTTTATGGTTTGATGGTTGGAGCTACCAGGGGCCCTGGGAGCCCAGAGGAGGGGGCATGTAACCTAGGCTGGGGTGGTGGGATGGGTAGTGAAGGTTTCCTAGAAGAGGTGACTTCTGAGCTGAGGTATTATGAGAAGGTTCTCAAGTCCTTGGGGACTTTCAGAAAATACTGATGTCCAGGGCCACCCAGGACCATGGAATTGGAATCACCATCCCCACAGCCCCTTGCCCCCCCAACAGCGATTCTAGCAGGCAGCCAGCATGGATAACTGCTGAATTAGAGGAAGAAAGGAGGGACAGGCATTCAGGCTGGTGGGGAAGGGGTGAGAGCTGAGATAAGGTATGGCTAGGAGGGGGGAGAGAGGCATCATGTTCAGGAGGCAGCAAGCCAGGCCACAGGGACCGTGAAGCAGTGGACAAGATGGAGCAGGATGAACTATGCGGGCTGCAGACTGCAGGGATTGGAGGTGGGGGTTGTCGTATACACCCTGAAACCCAGATCCTGGCAGTTCATGCTGGCAGCCTACCTCATGGCCTGCACCCATCCTCGGGTACTAGCTGTCTTGGTAAGGGGCAGGAATTCAGCTAATACGTCCATCCTCGTCACTGCCTCTCTGTGCAGTTGTCCGCCACTCGGTCAGCTGTGGGCAGAACCCACCACTTGGAACGGCACTTGAACATAGAGAGCCCATGGCACTCAGAGCTGCCTCAGGCCTGCCAGGAGGACACGGAGGCCTCATGGGGTGGGCAGACTGAATTCAATGGCCTGGGTCTTGGAGGGGTCCAATGACTCATCATGGTAGCACAGTGGCAAGTGCCTGGAAGAGCAGGGGGAGGAAGGAAAGGAACTGCACTGACTGCTATATGCTCTGGTCCAGGTAGGTGGCTTTTTTGTGTGTATGTTGGGGTCTCACTTTGTTGCCCAGGCTGGAGTGCAGTGGCATGAGCATAGTTTAACACAGCCTCAAACTCCTGGACTCAGGTGATCTTTCTGCTTTAGCCTCCTGAGTAGCTGGGACTATAGGAACATGCCACCACACCTGGCAAATTTTTTGATTTTTTGTAGAGATAAGTTCTCACTATGTTGCCCAGGCTGGTCTGGAACTCTTGGGCTCAAACATTCCTTCACCCCTTGGCCTCCCAAAGTGCTGAGATTACAAGTATGAGCTACCATGCATAGGCAGGTATTTTTTTTTTATGTGGCAGCCTCCCTATGAGTGTTGGGCTCTCTGCTAAAGCCTGCCTTTGAGCAGGCTCTGTCTAACAGACTCCTGACATCAGCCCTGAAATGACAGCATCCTGGGGTCAGACACATCTGAAGTCCAATCCCAGGGCTGCTGCAATCTGCTCTCCGACCACGGGCAAAGGACCTCTCTCTCCGAGGCTTTGGCTGCTTGATTGGTAAAATAGGTCCTGAAAACCTCACAGGGTTTTCATTGAAATGGAATGTATGAAATGCCCAGCACTGCCGAGCTCGGTGGCTCAGCCTGTAATCCCGCGCCTTTGGGAGGCTGAGGTGAGTGGATTGCCTGAGCCCGCGGGTTCGAGACCTGCCTGGGCAAGCGAGACCTCATCTCTACAATAAATCAAAAAATCAGCCGGGCGTGGTAGCGCGTGCCTGTAGTTCCAGCTACTTGGAAGGCTGAGGCGGAAGGATCACCGGAGCCCAGCAGGTCGAGGCCGCGGTGGCCGGGAGCGGCCACTGCACTCCAGTCTGGGCGACAGAGTGAGACTCCAACTCAAAAAAAAAGCAATAATCATTTTATTATTAACTCCCATGGTTTGAGATTCTGACTACACTCTAAAAGATAATTCTTGCTCAATGTCTCTCCTGCAATGGCTGGACTGAGGTCACTCTGGGGCTCACTCACATGTCTGCAGGTTGGTGCTGGCTGACATCTGTCACTCTATAGGCTTCTGCTTGATAATGCTCCATGTAAGCTCTCAGCTCCTCATGGCTGGTGAATGGCTTCCAAGAACAAATGTCTCATCTAGCAAGAAAAACTACTGCCTAGCTCTATGTCACTTCCATAGTAGCCACAGTCCCACTCAGGGAACACTTGATGGTCAGAGTGTCCAAGTTACAGTGTA
The DNA here is from genome assembly GCA_963574415.1 of Tarsius wallacei. Lineage (NCBI taxonomy): Eukaryota > Metazoa > Chordata > Mammalia > Primates > Tarsiidae > Tarsius > Tarsius wallacei. Next base: position 15,968 of record CAUYQG010034442.1, on the reverse strand, counting down.
AGAAGTCATTATAGATAGGAGACCTTGCAAGGCCTTCATGGATAATAGAATCTGCTGCAATGATGTTTAATAAGATTCTTGAAGATGCTAGCATGTAATCCTAACTGTAGTGCCATGAGCAGGAATGCCTAAACACTATCTAAAAACTCATTCTGGGTTTCCTGGACAATGAATTGCATAGGGCTAAGGATTCCTCCTTCCTGCGATAGTAAGGGAGCAATTGGCTCTCTCCCCCAGTGCTAGGGACTGTACCTTCCCATAGACTCCATGCTTCCTGGGTGCTGAGCAGCTGGGTTTCCTACATAACCTTCGTGAAGAGTTGGCACCTCCACCCAGACTCTTGGGACACCAGGCAGCTTGTGCATTCTGCCATTGTTGAGGTTTCTTCATTATGCCTGTACTGTGAAAGGGAAAATTGCCATAGGGCCACGCCCTTCCACAAACATAGCTTGTCCCAGCTTGCCTCCCTGAAAGATGATGGAAGAAACAGGATGCGGCCTTTTCTTCTCTCAATATCCTTGGCATAGAAGTTTTCTTTTTCTCTATATTATGTGGTTTTGTGAAACTTCCTGGTTTATGATGCATAATTGGCAGAAACTCAGAAGGAAAACATTATGGTACAGCCATATGAACTTGTAAAGAAATAAATGTTATATGTATTTATATGGTATATATCTCACCAGTAGCATCCATGGTGAAACTGATAAAATTTTATGCATTTCATAATTTCACTAATATTTATTTGCTAGATGATTGATACCTGTGCAATTCATAAGTACATAATGAATAATTATTTGGCAGATTGTCAGCTCCCTAAGAGTATGGATTGTACATCAAAGTTCTCTCTTGCTAAATGTGATACCTGGCAGATACTAGCTGAATGAATGAAAAAATGCATATATAGAGATTTATTGGTCATTTTCACTGCCAGAGTACCTATTTACATAGGTCTATAGGCCATCTTGCATTTTGTGATAGGTCCTCAGTTATCTCACAAATTGTATTGTCAGTATTATAATTAGCATGGGTCTCATTGGTGCAAATCTGATAATGTTCTGTAGCTAAGGCAATGTCTTGATGTTTGTTGGGCACATGATCTACCATAGGAAACTGGGGATAAATTTTTTTTAATGTAATAATAAATTTTGTGCAAAAAAACATTTATTAATAACTTTAATATTTAAGATATCTTTACAAATCAAACAAGACAAATAAATATATATCAATAGAAATAATGACTTAAAACTGCATAGTAATTTTGCTGTAAAAGAAATCAAAAGACAAAAGCATATGCAAACATTGCTGATGTTCACTGCAGGATAGATGACAAGTCAGATTGAGAATGATACAAATGAATGAAAATATGCATTACTAATGACAGCAAGGTGAACAATATAACATGATAGATTTCTAAAAAGATGAAAAATTGATTCAAACTTTCTGAGGAATAATTTGGTATTATTTATTAAAAATATTGACCAAACAACTCTATTTATGTAAAGACGATGTTAAAAAATACAGATTATTTTCAGATTTTTAGTTTTATTTAGTCTATCAAAAAATTGAGGTAAACTCAATGTCCAAAAAAAAAATAAAAATAACAGCACACCTACACATGAAATATTATGTAGGCAGTTAAAATTATGTTGTAGAGTAATATTAAATAACATGTATTTTGCCATATAAAAGGAACATTTCAAAACACTAGGTATTATATGTTCTCTTTCTGAGAAAAAAATTGAATAAGGACTTGGAAGATTATGATAAATTGCTGGGAAAGAGTCAAAGTGGTAGTGTGGCGAGTGTTATTTCTTTATTATTGCTTTTCTGTATATTCTCATCTATATGGTATAAATGAATTAATTTTGTGTTGGAAAAACAATAAAAAATTAAAACAAATAAACAAAAACTGACTAGAGCCTGGAAGCTATAATATCTCTTTGATAGTGGTCTCCTCACCAACTGAAATAGCAGCAAAGCCATCTGTAGCTGTGATTTTGAGAACATATGCACTAAAAACCTAACAGCTTTTCCAAGATCTCTTCAGTTTCACTTGGATAACTTACTGCAGTATAAGTTAGATAACTAAGTAATTTCTTTCCAGTTGCAGGTTAAATAGCGTGCCTATTTCGATCAAAATATAAATGATTACTAATTAATTAACTCATCCATTCAGCATAAAACTACATTCATTGAGTTTCTGCTGTTGGGATAAATGTGGGGCCTTTACAATGCATATGATTGGGTGCTTGCCCTCTGAATGCTTGCTATTTGTATGTCACCATGGGTCATTTTCATGCATCTTGACTGCTGAGTTTAAAACATATTTTAAGACAAGATTAATTAGCAGGCTAATCTCAAGATTATCCTATCTATTAATTAGCTGCATTATTGCATTCAATGTACTGTTTCTTACACTGGATAACACCTTTTCAAGATAAAAAGCAAAAACATGGAACCAACCGTGCTGCCCATTGAAAGAGGACTGGATTTTAAAAATGTTGTACATATACATGGTGGAATATTACACAACTATAAAGAAGGACAAAACTATGAACTTCACAGCAACTTGGCTGGATTCAAGTCTATAATACTGAGTGATCTATCACATAAACAAAGAACTGAGTCTCACAAGTTCTCGCTCAGAAGCGGAGCTTGAACAATTATCATAATATTATAAGAAAAGGATTGGCAGTAGTGGGAAACTGCTGGGGGGATGTGAGGGGGGTGGGATTGACAGTAGTGGGAAACTGCTGGGGGGGTCACATTTCATCAGTGAGGATACCTGCATAATGACCATTTGTATACCTAACACTGAATTGTACCCCACGTGTTTAAAATAAAAAAAATCTCTTGTTAAACAGGTGAGCATGATAGGTATAAGCTACTATAGATCTTTTTGCTTAATAAATAGCTATTTGCAGGACTTCCATATGAACCTTAATTCTTTCTGCTTACATACTACTTTGAATGATCTTCACGCTTTGTATATTTACTCATAAATGATGGAACTAGATATATTTTTAAAAATTAAAAATTAAAAAGGTAATCAATCATGGAAGAATAAATCAGAATGTTTTTAAATATTAAAATTTTTAAAAAGTAAGCAATATTGAAAGAACCAATTGGAACTATTATTTTTAAATAGAAGTTGTCATATTATTTGCAAACAAATATCAAAAGATACAATGTGTAATATACATGAGCGAGAAAGTGCATGAAACAATGATGGAAATACAAGAATTAGATTATTAGCCAAACTCTTTCCTGGATATAAAATATAACATTTCTCCAATATTCCATGCTATCTTTCTGCAAACTGAAAAGCTCTTATATGATTCACATATGGAGGTGAAAATGTCCATAATCTACTGAAATGTCTGATGCAGGTGTATAAGATCAAAGATTTTCTTTCCGAACCCAAGAGCTAAAATGAGAGAAATCCTCTGGAGTTTCCTGTTTAACCAAAGCAGCTAAACAGTGATTATGGCCAAAGGCTGTCTTCCTCTCTTTTGATATTCAAAAGATTTAAGTCACCATCTTTCTAATCATAGCATTGAGTACTGTAATAGACTTTTCTGAAGGAAGATAAAAAAATCTTTCGCTATCTTTTTATGATAAAAATTCAGTGCCATATAGAACTGGAAATGCTTTTCAAGCTTCCTAGAGAAGTTCATCCCCTGCAGAAGGTTAGTAATTTGACATGACAGTAACATATTCTCTTGGTAGAAAGAATAATTGTATCCTGCTGTACTCTGTGCACTGGAGACAATCAGAAAGATCGACTAGGCTCTATCTAAAGGCAGTCCAGCAAATTACACTAATGAATGCTTGATGCTAATTTAACATTCAGAAAATCCATTGTTTTGACTTTATATGATCAGTTTCTGAACTAATTTGGAACAAATCCTCCAGCATTATCATTGTCTTGTGTGTATAAAGAAAAAAACCGTATTCACCATCCCAAGTTAGTGAAAAAGTGGCTCAAATTTGAGAAGCAAGTATAGTGGACTTCTTAGGGTAGAAGTGAACAGAAAAAGTGGACTTCCTTCTTCTACTTATTATGACTTTCACACCATCTGACTTTGCCAATTGACTACCTTTAATTGCTCATTCTTTATCATGTGATATTCTTGCTGAGAAATGCATTCCTATCATCTCTACTTGTCAGTACTATGAATAAATGTGGATTACAAGCACAAGATGTTTGACATAGAGTATAAAACCAATGTTGGAGACAGATTGAACAGAACTAAGGGAAGCTGATGGCCTATCAAGGTATAGAGAATTAGGAGTTCTTGAGCTGGAAAATTATACAATGGCAGCAATGTTTAAAAAATTTGAAAGAACTCGGGGATAACACAAGGCAAATGAGTCCATTCTTAATAGGATCAGATATAGTGTGAAGTTAGTGAACAAAAGATTCTCTCCATCATATCCCATCTTGTCTGTCATATTCTAATATCATTTTTCTGAAGAGGAAATTATAAAAAGTATAATGTACCAGGAATTCAGTGAAGTGTTATGTCCATCCTGGTTCAGTAAAAATAATTATGATAGTCATAGTGAGTTTTAGGAGAAGGGATTTACAGTTTTCATACTAATGGTACTCCGTGTCATATTTATCTGACATATAAAGGGTATTAGACTCTTAGATATAAGATATTATATAAATATTATATGTACTCTAGGCCCAAAACCTTTTAAAATGTGAACTAAATATATAGAGACATATCAAATTAAATGTCTGAATTTAAAGTAGGAGTCTTTTATGAGAGTCAGGGGGAAAATATAAGCGATATAATTGGGTAATAACACCCCTACAGACTGGGCTTGGAGAGATACGAGAAACTTCCTCAGCCAGCATGCAGTACATTCAAGTTATTTTCCTTAAGACATATTCTTTTTACATTTTTAATGAATAATTTCCCGCTTGTTATAGCTGCCAGTTTCCAGAAGGGGAAAACACAGATTTACGAAAAGACATGGTCATCCCATGTTCCTCTCTGCAAGACTTTTTTTTTTTTAAGAGAAGTATACCTAGGCCAATACCTACATATTAAGCCAAACAAAATGTGTTCTCCCTTGTACTGTCAATTTGCTTCATACTCAATATTGTTTAAAGTTACTGGAGAGGAGAAATAATTTTGTTCTCCATCATATGGCCTGATTAGCGGGTATTTAAATGATCATTCTCATGATGCCCCTCCTGTCTCAGCCTACTCACTTAACCTGCTTTTGTTTTCAAGTGATGCCCCAGAATTGTTGAAGCTGCAGGGACCCATAGTTACCACAAACTCCTTTCCACTTTGCCATTTGGATCAGAGTTGCATTTGCACGTTGTAGAGCATACTGCCATTTGAGCCATGGTCTACTAGCTGTACATGTTGTCTGATGTTTTCATCCAAGTTAATCTTTAAGACAACAGGATGGGAGACATTCCAGATAACTTTTATCAGACCACCTAACATTTCAAAAGCACAACTTTTTTTTTCTTTTTCCGCTGCGGATACGGAATATTTGCCTCCAAGATATCCCTGTTTTACTGGTCAGGATCAGTCATGAAGATTAAATAGAGCAAAGATTTTCTAAGTGAGAGGAGAGGGCAATACAATTGTACTTACTGATCTCACCATATGGCAATTCAATCTTGCTGTATTTTTTATAAAGCCCCTTAAGCTGTGACATTGATGTTCTCTGTGACAAAGAATTTAACCTCTTTATTTCTTTGGATGGCAAAGGCAGTAGCTCTACCCTTCTTGATCTTAGATGATAAACTTCTTAAGGGCATGGGCTTTGTTTGTTTAATTCACTTCAAATCAAGCATAGCACCATTACAGAGAGAACTTGGCACTCCATCCTTTTCATGGGTGACTTTTTACTACTGTTACTCATTTTACAAACATTCCTTTCCATGACTAGGCTTCAGACATGGGATGGTTCCTTCTTTACTCTTTGAACAGCACCAACAAGATAGCCGCTTCTCTAAGTGACTTCATCTACAACTGATTTATCAGCATAATATGTTTTGTATTTTTAGGGGATTGTCCCTGAACTTTTTGCTGAACGCATGGCTAATACACTACCGGATGTTTGAAGTTGAAATAAATTAGATATTATAATTCTAGACTGTCTTATATATTGATACCTTTGTATTCAAAGATGCCGAAGTGGTAGCTTTGAAAAATCAGGATTTTTAGGAGCATAGTGGAAGTGCTTGCATATAGCCATTGGATTGTGATTAAGTCCGTTGTTTGAAAGGGCCATTCCAGTTTACAGCTCTGTCTTTAGATTTAATAATCAGTATGAAAACTTTTCTTTAAAGATCTGCTAACCAGAATGAGTTGAGTTGTGGGATTGCTTCCTAGCCATCCACAGCATGGCTACTCAAAGTGTGGTTCCTGGCTTGGCATCAGCAGCAGCATCCGGGAAGCTGTCAGAAATGTAGAAATCTAGGCCTGCATGCTCACTGCATGTCTATTACATCAGACTCTTGTGTTATAACAAGATTCCCCATGACAACTGTGCACATTAAAATGTGAGAAGCACAGCTCTACATTGGTGATATTTTGAGATTGTGACTTGGTGACTCCTTTTGCTTTTGCTCCTTGAGATGAGATGCCCTGTTTCCACAGGACACTCTTGAGGTGGCTAATGGGATTCATTTGATGCATCTGATAAGACCAATAAAAATACCTGGAAAACAGCCCTTCAGTGTCATGATGCCCTGAGTCTCAGGAATTGGTTATTGATGATTTTATCCTGCAGCCCCTTTTATCTAAGGCCACTGCTTCTCTGTTCACCTAGTGTTAATCAAGTATGGTGCACAAGAGTCTTTATTTCCCTGAAGTCTTCATATAACCACCAGTGACATAAGAAACCAAAGAATTATGTTACCCATACCCGAGTCTAGTGCCTTAGTTCCTAAATGTCCTGATGCTTAAAATTAATGTAGATGTTGTTTTAAATTTTGGTGCAGGGTCCTCAAGCACTCCTATTTAAAATTAATATATACACTATTTAAGAATGTCAGACAAATTTGCTGAACATTGCAAATTGGGTGTTTCTATAATGAACTGAACTTTTGAAAGCACCTCTGGAATAAGTTGAGAGGGGTAATACTGTACTTTTGACTTCACCTTGCTCCTACCCTCAAGAGGTGTTTACCCGTGTGGAATTTTAAGGCTTCATGAGATATAATAGAAGTACCACTGGTGTACTGGAATGATAATTCCTCATGCAGTATTAACATTGCACATAGTTGTTATTTGAACAATGGATTTACAGTGTTCCTGCTACAGACTTTTCAGGGTTCCATTTTCTAGATCATGAGTGCAATGATCCGTGTAATGATACTAATCATACCAGGCATAAATTTCTCATCTTTTCCTCAATATCATCACTTAGTAATAGTATATAATTGACAAAATTAGGCATAAAACATTTAAAAGTCTGATATTTTGCCAATTCTGTCCAGAACTCCATCAAATTGGGTGATCTTTAATCTGCTTTAATTAGGATTCTAGCTGGAAGGCCAGTGATTTCTCTTCTTGATGAAGTTAGGTGATCTAACTTTCTATCTTTTATTTTGGAAGAGTTAGGGTTCATGTACTGAGCAACCTGGGACAGAGAAGTTTAAGGAATTTTCATGATTAGAAAGTTAAGCACTTTCACAACAATCATGGTTAAGTCATGGCTCTCAAATCCATGAGACTGTAAAACACTTTATTATTATTTGTACTGTCCCTTATGTACCTTGACACTATGATCATTTAACTATGTCTATTTCTGGATAACTCTCTCCCATACTTTTAGTACTGCCAGAAGACTTCTATACCAGTAGTGTTTCCTAGAAGTCTAAACACAAACTCTTACAACCCTTGCTTTATCATGAACATGGATTGATGAGAAGAAAAGATTGATTCACACAGTGTGTTTTTTTTAAATTTTCTTTTTATACCTTGGTGGATCTATGACATTAGTATGCCTCTGTGAGTAAACTCTCAGAATAACTGATTATCATAAACAGGCATCAAAGCATCTTAAGTTAATATTTTGTTGAGTCTAGAGGCTTGTAGATAACTCCACTAATTCATTAAATATTGAAGGTCTACTACTCAACAAGCATTGAGATGCATTGAAGATGTAACAGGGCAAACCACATGCCCTTTCACACAAATAAGTAGGCAAAACAGACATTAAACCATCACAAAAATAATGATTAATTTATTTGACTGAAATAGCATTGTCCAAAGATAGAAACTGAAGAGTTCAAGGTACCTTGACTGAGATTTTGAAAAAAACTCATGAGACAGATCACAACAGAACTTCCCCTTGTGAAATTCAGAGAGTCTCGTTCAGGAAATATCTGACTTTTCTCAGTCCCAATCAGTCTGAAGGAGTACCACACAGAAGTGGAGAGAAGGTAAATATTATTCTGGAAATACTTCCAAATGATGCATCTGTTAGTGAATTATCTTGTTTTCCACATAACGGGCTTAAAATATAGTTTCTGAGAATAAATACTTGCTATGTCAAACAGTTTAGACAGTTAAACCTTGAAGACTTTTTTGAGGAAGAAAAACTAGAATCTGTGTAAGTCCTGCTGTTAAAGTATTGCACGGAGATCAAGCAGGAAGGGAACACTCCCACCTAACGGTGGCCCATGAGACTTATAACAGCATAGGCCTTTTCTTTCTTTCTTCCTTTCTTTTTTTTAAAGAAAGCAGGATTTATTGAGAAGACAGAAAAACTCTCAGAACAGGAGGGGACCCGAGGGGGTTGCACAGAGTCCTTCTCTTAGGACAATATTATGAAAATTGAGAAATTAATAACCAGCACTGGAATCCATGGTTAAATTCTTCTGTGAAGAACTGGGATACAGGAAAAAACACTAATAAAGAGGTAGGATAGGGAAGAATTCTGTGGATGATCACTCCACTGAGTACTTGGAGGGATTCTGAAAAAATGGAGAGGACTACTCCTAGGGAGGATCTCAGAGAAGAAGGCGCTTTGAGAGAGATCGGAAACCAACAATTGACTTGTTTTCCTTAAAAAATTTCGGTTCTTGGAAGCCTTCCTTTTGGTTCTGAAGAGATTTATTTTATTTTATTTTATTTTATATCTTTTTATTACATAGGCTGTATTCATTTAGCTCTTCCATTGTTTGGAGTTATCAACCAGTACAAAGTAAAATATGTTCATTGCTTCAATTAACCAAAGTAATTGACTGAATTTCATGTTTAAAATATAGTTAAATAAGAAAATAATTATAGTGCAATATTATGGAAATGCATTTTGTTTAATTACTTTAGGATGTGTTTTAAATGCTCATAAGAAATAAAATTGGATGCATACATACTAAAATGGTAATAGGGCTATTGTGAAGAGTGTTGCAATGAGCATAGGAATGTTAACATGTCTTCGAGATCCTGATTGTAATTATTTTCAATAAATACCTAGGAACAGTTGTCGTGGGGGACTCCCAGCGAGTCTCATAGGGACAGCACAGTGTCCAAGGGATGTTAAATATAGCTTACATCTCTAAATTTCTCCCTCAGATATCAAACAGTCCACTTGCTTACATTAACCTTTAAGCCTGCCCCAAAGGTGTTTTGTATAACCACACAGTCTGGTGCAATGGTGATGCCAATGACACCAGAACAGCAAGGCAATAGCTAAGCAGCAGGTATGCTGCAAATCCACACAGCCTGTACTCGTGAAGGACAGCAATGTTATATCCAGTTCATGGGTTCTAAAAATCTAGGTGATAAATGAGTGGATAACCGGGGAGTGAAGGGCCTCTTAAGGGATCCCTCCATGTAGAGAACTCAGGAGGTTGTTTTGTCAAGTATGTCCATTTCTTCTAGAAATACTTGGCCTGAAAACCATACATGGAGGCATATGGTGATAAATCAGGGAAGATGTTTAGAGTTTAGCTATAAGCTGGTATATTTTCAAGGTCACAACACATAGCAACAGTTATTAGTCCCTGCTAGGTGTTGATAATGCTTATTTAAAAAAACATAAATGCACAGACACTTAAGAATACACTTGAGAATAAAGTTTCCATCGAAGATTGAGGGAAATTTCTTTTCAGATAGAGGAAATAGCATGAGTGAGCATCCTAGGTGAGTAAAAAGTATGGCATATTCAAGAATTAAAAAAAAGAAAGTAATTGTGACAGGTCCACCAGATATGAGGTTATGAAATGGTATCATTAAGGAGTAAGGAGAAAGGGAGAAAGGGAGAGGGCAAGGGCAAGGGCGAAGGAGAGGGAGAGGGAGAGGAATTTCAGCAGATGTTCTCTAAACCCTGGAGTTTTGGGTGAAACCCAAAACCCACCACAGCATTGGTGACAGGGCAGAAGACTGTTTGTTGCATCCCCCAACAAATGGAATTTGCAAGCTATTTCCATTGAAACCTCTCAGGGGTGTGACTTTTGCTCCCCTGAGCATGTGTCTCATTGATCATGCTTGTAACTTTCAGCTGAAAAGGCTAATATGATTTTTCCTGAGCAACAATGAACATTAAAGTATTACACTGGTATTTCTTCACTTAACTCTCAATCTCAACCTTAAATGAAAAGTATTGGGCATAGCCTTATAATGCCTAATGTGTTAATCATTGTTTAAATGGTAGCAATCCGTAAGTGTAAAGTAATGTATTTAAATACATGGCACATGATTGATGCTTAATAAATAATATCTCTAATTACTATTGGAAAAAAGGTCAAATAAATTCCAGATTTAATCATATGCAGATTGGATAAAAAGATTTTCTTTGTTCAAGTTATGCTATAAAATTTAAAAATATTTGTTTTCTAATAACCTTTCACTAGGTTGATACATTGTTATAACAGATATTCATGGATTGACATCTCTAAGCCAGTCATTGGTGACAAAGGTGCTGTACAATAGATTCAAGTCCTCTTGGACAATATTTGTAAATGACAATGTCTGAGCTGCTTATAATCACATTCCCAGATCAAAGCTTTTAAAAAATCTTTTAAGGTTGTTATACAATGATTACATCCTCTCATCTCTACACAGTGCAATGATGATTGTTAGAAGTTTGCTTATATAGTTTCTGAAAGTTTGGAATTAAGAACTCAGTATTTATAGAATGCAGCAAAACTATTTTTTATTCTCTTCAAATAAAATTGAAGCAATTGTATTATCATTGCAGATATGACACATTTATCTTCCCAGCCACTAAGCTGAGACTTTAAGCCAATTTAGAAAACAAAAGTAAATCAGCTAAATCAATTCATACTTAGACATCAAAGGAATTTAAATAGGGTCTCATATAAAATTTAAAAAGCATGGGAATCCAGGTCAAATGTAAGGATCACAACACATTTCACACTGGACATAATTTTATTTAAAAATGAAGACAATCTTATATTTGTTGAGTGCTTATTTCATGTATTATCATTATACAAAGAAATAATGTGTATCATACTTATTTCGTCTAAAAATCCTATAAGGCAAAACTATTTTTATGTTTGCTTAACAAAGAAGAAGAAATAAAATGTAAAGTACTTATGCAACTTACCCACATTCAAATAGCAGATAAGTAGCTGTTTGCAATCATGTCGGTTTCCTCTAGGGTTTGTTATCTACTCTTGGTATTACATCATCTAGTAAATATCATCAAGTAAATATTTATCAAAATTTTAGTTTCCATAATTTAACTTCTATGAATTTATACTATAAAAATAATAATAAACATTTTCTAGGCATGCTTAGTCTCAAATTTGTTATGAAAACAAAATATTAAAAAATAATCCAATTGTCCAAAAGTAGATTTTTTCAATAAATAATAAAAAGTCATAGTATTTTATCTTATGCAGTCAATATAAACAATTTAAAGTGTTATAGAAGACTTTCATTACAATGTCAAAAAAATCAGAATACAAATACTATATATTGTGCACAAACATATAAAACTTGAATATACAGACACAGAAGTATTTTGACACACACTCTAAAATGTAAACATTGATTGCTTTGAATTTTGGTATTATGATCATTTTTGTCATTTTGCTTTTTGTATTTTCTATAATGACAATGTATTGCTGTTAAAATGAGATTATCATTAAACTAAAAACAAAACAAATATGGTTTTCTTCATATATCTGTAGTTTAAATTTAATAGAGTCATTATTATATTATATAATATTTATTTAGGCCAGAAAAATGACCATTTACTCAAATATGGTCCCAAATCCCTAGATTTATTTAATGGGAGCTCTTCCCGACTTCATTATCTGTTGTCTGAGACCTCTGCAGGGCACTGTCCCTATAAGATGGAGGACACTCACCTGGCCACTTCTAATTTCTTGATCCCAGCATCTGACTTTTTCTTTAATTTTAGCAAGTGCAGTAGCAACCAAAAGCATTGATAATAGTGTATCTCCGTGCCCAAATCAAGTTCAATAACTTTTACATCAGACAAGGTGGAATATTCTGTCAAACCCCAACACCATGACCTTTCATAGATCCAAAGCTAGTCAGGGAAAATGACTGATATTGATTGTCTCCTCCTTTCTTGGGAGGCAGTGGTCTCTGTGAAGTGTTCATAGGAAGGAAGTAGTGAAAATTTAGCTCAAGTTCCTGACCAATATTGAATCCTTGGCAGCTAATAGGTTCTTTTGGGAAATGCATTGTTCCCTTTTCTCTCATAGCATATCTGTTCCTATTTTAAATGCTATAAGTTTTCATGTGAGAAGGTGTCTTAGTGTTGGGTTCAATGTATCTTAGTATAAATATGAAACCCTATTTAACCAAACACAGGAACAACATAAATATTAACCTATGTAAAAGAGACCTTGGGAAGCTGACTCTGGCAAAGGCAAGATAAACTGCCTGTCTAGGACAGGAACAGAACTTGCTGCCTGCATACTTCAAATCAATTACAAATCAATAACATAGGCTGCCTATCTACTGTGGACGAAGAACTGTACTAGAATCTAAGGGAACAAAAAGTGATGAGAAAAAGTTCTTGCTTCAATAAGTCCCTAGACACTGTCTTTTTTGTGGGTTGGAATCTGGAAGTAAATTCTGCAAAAAATTTAAAATGATACAGTTATCTAGAGTTGTTTTTACAAGGTATCCGTACATACATACAGATATACAAAACATACAGATACCAAACATTTCCTCCTCAAAACCAGGCTGCCATGATGACTTTTTAATTACTCTTTATTGCCCAGCTATTGCCCCTGCAATAAATCCCTTGCAATGATATTAGATTATCCTTTCTGAAATATAAGCCTGATCTTGATTCATGATTATTCTTGTAGGAAACCACCTGATGAGATTTTCCCTGTCTAGAGCAAGGACAACTGCAGTATTCATTTATATATGTATGTTTGTATGTCAATGTATGAGTGTATCTATTTGTGCACATTCACATATGCCCACTTGAAAATATGGGTTTAAATCATTTTTGACATAAATTATTATTATTATTATTATTATTGAGTTGGAGTCTCACTCTGTCGCCCAGACTGCAGTGCAGTGGCTGCTCCCGGCCACCGCAGCCTCGACCTGCAGGACTCCGGCGATCCTTTCGCTTCAGCCTTCCAAGTAGCTGGAACTACAGGCGCGCGCTACCACACCCGGCTAATTTTTGATTTATTGTAGAGATGAGGTCTCACCAAGTTGCCCAGCAGGTCTCGAACCTGCGGGCTCAGGCAATCCACTCACCTCAGCCTCCCAAGGTGAGGGATTACAGGCTGAGCCACCGAGCCCGGCTTGACATAAAATTTTGATCATGATTTCAAATAATACTCTCCCATGTAGTTAAATAATTTGCAAACGCATAACACTTTTGAACAAACGCATGGTATTTTTGCCTATAACTGTATTATAGCATGTTTAGCCAACCTACTATCACTGAACATTTATTTTACTTCAATTTTCACTAATGTAAATAATGAATGATAAAAATTATTACATTAAAATTTAGAAATCATATGGATACCTTTAACTTTCTCATCATTTACCAGGATAAAATCAATAGAGCAAGGAAAATAATTATTTTGATATAAATTTGCATTTGTCAGTGCTGTATATATTTTTCTTCCAACTCATTATTTAATGATGTATGTAATTTTTTTCCCTTGAAAGTTCTGCTCCTGCAAATTGGCAGAACAACTTTTACTTGAAAAAATTTGCTTTTCTCGTGAGTTGAGAAAGAATCATATAGATTGAGACTTTAATGCAAAATCTCAAGGCAATATTAAATGTTGATTTATCTATAGCAGGCAATGTGTTAAATTCTCAATTTGCTCAACACTTTTAGAATTACATCTTGTCTATCTTGAATATATTCAGTCTTCATTTGATAATTTTATACTTTAAAATAAAATAAATTTAATTCTGTCTATATGCATCAGCTTGATATTTTCTACCATACAATGTTGTAAAAGAAAATTCGTTGTGTAGTTACTATCTTGCTGAGACTCTGAGGCTAAGGTCTAAGATTTTTAATATAATATAGTATGGTTGAGTAAACAGAACAGTGAATCTCATTGAAAATTACATTCTTCCTGAGAAGTTAGTTGCACACCTGCCACCTGCTTGCTGATGGGAACGAGAACTATACTTTACACTCTGTGCCAAGTGAGACATATTGGACAGGCACAGGAGAGAGGACAAATTTGCTGAGCTTGAGCCATTGATACATGAGTCTTTGGAAGAGAAAGTTGGCAAGTGATGGGTGTGAATGAATAAAAATAGTTTTTCCTTTAATTAGTTGCAGTAAAGGAACGATAATATGCTTACTTTCGTGGGTTCTTAGATAATGAAAAGTTTAAATATTGCATCAAACTTATTTTACTAAGATTTTTACATTAAATATTAATTTTAAAATAAGTAAAAATGTGTCCACGTAAAGTTCTTCAATCGCTCTTGCTGTTGAAATTCATGTTAAGCTCTTTTTGTTTATGTTTTGCTTTTACATAAGAGTAAATTTTTAAAAAATTCTCAAAACTTTGTTCTTTGGAAACAAAAAAATTGAAAAAAATATAACAAAGTCACAGATTAATTCATTACCTTATTTGTACTTGGAAAACAGAGATTGTAAATGGGTTAGGTTTACTGATACGTGTGGCTTTCTCAATGATAGATTTTTTCTCCACAATGTCTGGACTCGTTGGCAATGAATAGTCATAAAATGATATACTTTCCTAAGCATGTTTTTGTTTATATCTGTGAGAAATAAACAAGCACTTTGTATTTTTGACTGTATTTTGTTGCTTGTCTGCATGTACACATTAACGTATTGATAAACATAGATGTATATGTTGGCCCATGTAAATGAAATCATTACCTGGCATGTGTTTACAACTCCGTTGTAAACTAAGAGTCTGTGACTAAATGGACCTGATTTTAATTATAGTCGTTATCGACTGTCAATATGAATTCAGGTACTTCAGTTTAACAAAGATGTGAACTACAGACTTTAATAAATTTCCTAGTGGGGGGCCAAGATCAATAACTATTTTTATAACAATAGCAGCACAGGAAAATGTGCATGCTGCTAAGAACTTGTATTGTGTGGAAGTGAATGGTGACCTTGGTTAACAAGTAGGATGCAGGGACTCAATAGTCAAAGATTCATAGGAGGTATAGGGCTCTCAGGACCACTCAGCAAGTTGACCTTGAAGTAACTGACATCATCTCCTTCCAGGACTCCAACATCTTCATGCCACCGCCACCTGGCAGATGATCACACTTCATTCTTCACCAAAAAAGGGAGAAAAGATACTAGTACATCCTCATATCCTTTCCACCAAATTTTCTAATCAAGGCATACTTGTGTTTAAGCCTAGCCTTCTCTTGATACACAGGAAGAAGTGATTTCATGCTCTGGTAAAGCAGTGTTTCTCCACTTTTTAGTCCAGAAGAATTTTTAGACTATTTTTCCTAATTTTAGCACAACAGTTTTACTGAATATCT